>VDFB02151552.1:0-19148 GCA_007258455.2 Sequoia sempervirens
CTTGCATTATGATAGGGTATGGTACCAAGAATGTATTACAATTAGATAGTGGTCATGGTCATGAAATATTCAAAAGACATAATAGTTAGAGGAGAGTATAGAAAAGACCAATAATTTAAAGAGGTGAAGGAATTCTAGGATAATGCCCAGGTCTATTGTGGTAGTGAAAAGACAAGAACAATGTTGCATGTTGAAGACTAATCAGTTTCCCCAAACATAATGAGAAGACAAGCATGTCATCAGGAAGAAGGTGTTTATAAGCATCAAATAACTATGACAATGTTGAAGACACCAATGGTTGAAAGTCCTAGTAAGTCAAGGTAAAGATAGAGGAAATGCCGCCACTTAAGCAAGCTCAAAAGACAACCACCATATCAAAGAATGAATTGATCTATGGAAAAGGGATCTATAAGGGTAGTCATACCAGGTTTAAAGGGGTAGACTTGTGACAAGTTAATAGTCATGAGTGTTTTGTTGCATGAAAATCAAAGGATATTTGAACAAGAATGTAGCCTTCATAGTATTTCATGACAGTCTCATGAAATAACATGAAAAAATAAAGATCAAATTACATGCAATGATGATAGTCTAGAATCCATTGAAAGAAAACATGATAGTAACTGTGACAACAATGAGTAGAAGGAAGATATAAAGAATATTTCATAAGACTTATTAGTATTACAAGGAAGCTATAGGAAAGTTAAGAAATTTCACTTGCATACAAGATGGAAATCATATCAAGAGCATTTGATGCACACTCCATGGGTAGGATACATGAAATTTGAGTGTGAAGTCAAGATAGTGAACACTAAGACAAAGGTTTAGGTTAAGGAAAGAGGCACTTATCATTAAAAAACATGACAATATCTCATAAAAAAAGTTAGGATGATAGTCCAATGGTTAGCCTCAGGATAATGGCTATTATATGCAAGGAACAATCATGTCAAGATAGTGGGATAGGAGGCATAACCTCAATATACCCTCATGCCTACTAATTGTAGAGGGTTATGCGTAAAGAAATGAATGAAGAGTAAAGGGTAGTTCCCTACACAATGAAAAAGGAAACATATTGTAGCCATAGTGACAATCATAAGTGCATAAACTCAGCCTATCATACTTGCAGATCAAGGTCACAATGAATTGACATAGAGATATAGGAGTTACACAAGGCAAGTAGTGGATGAGATAATCAAGAGTATGTTATGTTAATCATGCTACAGACATTTATGCTATAGGCATGTTCATAGTAGGTCTAGTAAAATGGATAGAAGACAAGCAAATGAGTAATGATAATCCACTCAAAAGATACCTATCTTGATTGACCAATGACAATAGTAGAGAATTTAAATGGAAAATGACAATGGACATAAGAAATAATGAAGAAGGATAATCACAATCTTGTAGATGATGAAGATGAAGAAAATAAGTAAGCCTTAATAGAATAAGACATGTGACAATTATGCCCTAAAAGTTCTCCTACGCCTCTTGGGGGATTTTTCCTTTTACCACTTTGTCACATGTCCTAAAAGAAAGCTTGATAGGGGTCACAGTATTAAGAAGATATAATAGAAAATTATGATCAGGTTGCAAGCATATAGGGAAATTTGGGTGACTCAAAAAATAGTTGAGAATATATAGGGGTAGTTGAGTAAGTCATAAAACTTTCCCAAGCATCTAGAAGCCTTGTTAGGAGGATAAGATCAAAGGTAATCAAGGAATTATTTAACAAACATTAGCGAAAAGTATCTAGGAGCAACAACTGAGCGCCCAAGACAAGGAGACTTTGACCCAACAACAAGGAAACTTATCATTTCACCATTCAAAGTATGTTCCTATCATTTAGGGGATTGTTATAAAACATAAAGGGGGCACCTAAACCTCATTCTGGGAGTTCTTGCATTTTTGAAAAGGAATTTAAGATGAAAAAGTTTCTATTCTAGAAAACATTGAATTGTAACTCAAAAACCAATCATTCCATGACTAGAAAATCAATTTAATTTCATATTTTCAATTAATTTCAAAGTATATTCTAGACTATGTATAGTTACAACTCCTATTTTTTCAATAAATTTTTAGCTTTCCCTTCTCAAATTTCATGTGTTATGTGTTGTGGAAAATGATTTGATGTGATTTTTGTGATTATTTTATATCAATCCTTTAATTATGTCTCATTTGAAAACATCACTATGTAGAAACAAACAAACTCATACAAATTATAGGTTATGTTATCATTTTCAGTTGTTTGTAGTTGTGAAAATGCCTTGTTTCTCTTCAACAAAACTAAGATTTAATCTTCTTATAAAATTTTGATGTGTGATCTTTTCAAAACTAAGTTGTGTGCAAAGCAATACCATTTATTGAGATAAATTGTGAGTTAAAAACAACAGGTACATATTTTATACATTTTTTTGTATCACCTCCATAGGGCAGTAGCTTCACTTTTATATCCTTTTCACCCCTTTTCATCAACAAAAAAAATAGATGTCATTTTAGGCAAGGTATCAAGGGAACCAACCCTTTTTGTAGGTTCATCTTCATCATAAGGTACCCACAACTTGAAGATGATCCCATGTTTCACAAGGTAGATGAGTTATACACTCAACAAGGGTTCATACTTTAGTGACAACACTTTGATCCGTGCAATATTGCCAAGATCCTCCAATATGTGGTCAAAGAAATGACCATCACAAGGATTCCAAAATAATGATGGGTGCATATCCATTAGTAGTCTACTTGCAACAACATAATTTTTTGCATTATTTGTACCTACTCACACCACATTCTCCTTTTCCACCTTAATCAAGACTCCCTCCAAATATTCACATAAGAATTCAACATTTTTGGTGTTCCCCAATGCATTAATAGATTTGCCGAAAAATGTACCACCTGAGAAAGAAATAAAATCAATGATTCAATAAAGCATAAACTAAAAATATTAATCACTAAATCAATGCATTTTAGGAAGTACAGTCGCTTGAGGAAGAAAAAATAAAATTTAGCAATGTTCTATTTCTTCTATCCATCCAACCATCACTCGTGATGGTGCAACCCTTCTTCCTCCATATTTTTTGTTGCTCCTTTATTGTGGCTTTCACATTAGCCACTTTTTGTGACAGAATGGTGCCCTTTATCTCCTCATCACTAAGAGCTTTGAACCTCACCTCACAAATAGTAATGGAATTAACCATTTTTTTTTCAATAAGGAGACCTAATACAAATAAATTAAATAAAATATGCATTGTAAAATGGAGAGTTATCTTTGAATTCAACATACCTTGAAATATAAAAATTCAAGAAACAAATAATCAAGCTATATATTTTAAAACAAACAAAAAAATTATTATTTGACTATGAGGAATTAAATGCCACATTAGAACCAAAATTATTCAATTGCACTTTTAGCATCATCATGTTTATCTTTGTTACAACCCATGCTCTTAAGTGATGGTTCTGAATCTGAAGTAGTGTGTATAATAGGGAAATAATGGGTATTGGTTAGAAAACATAATTCAAGAAATTAGGGTTAGAAAACACTAAAACTGACAAGATAAAGATCATTAAAACCCACACTCAATGAAATTAGGAAAACAGTGCTTCAAACATTCAAACAAATATTAGAAAACTAATTCAAATGACAATTAAATCAAATAAACAATGCAAACCTCACAATCCCATTGTAGGATCATGCTCCAAATGTATGTGGATTGCTCTATTAAGCATAACCAATGATTGCAAAAGCTTTGATAATGATTTGATTCATAAAAGGATGCTCAAATTGCTCAAGAATTCAAGAATGCACAAGCTCACAAAAATTGTGAATGATTTTTATGAGGAAATGACTTGTTTTATAGAGTTTTAGGATGTTTGATCAACAGTGGAGATTATATTTCAAGATTGATGGATGAGAGGAAATGAAGGATATCAATGAAGATCAAGGGATGAGATTCAATGAGAGCCAAAATATCCCTACTTTCATGGAAAATTGGTTAAAGATATTCTAGAGAGAAATATCTATATTCAAATTTGAATTTAAATTTAAATTTAAATTATGGAATATTCCTTTTGAAGGGAATATGCCATTTAGATATTTTGGAGGGAAGAAGATATTTTGAAAAGGGAATATACTCTTTTTTAAAAAGGAATATGTTTTGTGCAAGTTGGAGAAAAAATTAGGAATTAAATAATTAAGAAAATTATTTAATTATGAGGATAAGAGAAAATTAAGATTTTTAATTAAATAATTGAAAATTATTTATTCCAAAGGCTGAGACAAATTAAATTATGTTTATTCAAATTTAAATAATTGTTGTCAAGCCGAGGAGAGGTGAAATTTAGTGAATGATTCCGAAATTCGCTAAGGTGATAGGTAAAATGATTTAATCAAATAATGTTAATTATTCAATTAATAGAGGAAAATAATGAATTTAATCAAATAATTATAAATTACTTAATTATAATTGAGAAATTAAGTGGTAATGAGGATAATAATGTTAATAGGTGAATTTGAGATGTGTGATGCATTTAGACAATTTTAATTGTCTACATTTTGCCCTTATTTGAGACAATGTACTTGTCACGTTGTTTCAAAGACCTGATACTGCTCAAATTTTTCAAAAAATTATCTGATGGCCCACTATGCCCCAACAGACAAAGGATGGATGGTAGGCTACCCCCTCAAGAGAATGACCAAAAATAATAATTTTTGGGTCGAACTCATGACAGGATGACAGGACTGGTTCCACAGAGAAGAGGATGAAAAATAAAGTCCTAGGGGTCTTAGAAACTGACCAAGATAGATAGAAAAGGATGAAAAATAAGTCAAAGGGTGATAGAGGGAAAAACCCTAGGTTTTGGGGACCATATATATGATGTTGGAGCCATTTTCAATTCATTTACACACTTAGAGTTTAATATTTTTAGAGCTTTGAGTGGTTTTCTTCCCATACTTCTTGTAGAGACCTGATTACTATGGCACACACGATTCACACACATCATGCAAATGTGGTCCATTAGTTCTAGCGGTCCACTAGAGCAGACCCCACGGTACATGTCTAACCCATTTTACCTTGCACATAATTTTAGGTGTTCAAATTTATAGCCAAAGGTAGGGAAAAAAGTGTGTCACTTCATAAACGATGCTTTTGAAACCCGATGTGATCCATATGAATACTGATGTGATGCTTTTGTCAAAAGCATTAGGGTTAGAAAATCTATAGTGCTTATGACTATAGTAGAGTGATGCGTTTTTATAAATGCTCACTTTTGAAAATGGTAAAGTGACCATTCTAAAAATGTGCTTTCTTTTGACTAGAATAAAGTGACACTTTTGAAAAAAATCTCAATTTTCTTTAGGCTTAATTAAACTTATATTTTTTTATAAATTTTGACAACATGGTGTCGTGGGTGGTATGCTTGTATACTATTCTAAACCCTATTCTATCCCGGGAGCAAAGACCTTAGGTTTTGGATATGATGGCACATTTCATAGAGGTCAAGGTGGAGTTCCTTGGCGCTATGGGATTGTACTACATCACATTTATGACAAAGATTAGGTCTCATCGCGCTTTCATGACTATGTTAGTTGAGAGGTGGCAATCTGAGACATCTTCCTTCTTGATACCAACTAGAGAGGCTACCATCACACTCTACGATATGGCATATATTGTGGGTGCCCATTCATGGAGATCGAGTGGTATATGATGTGGATCACAAAGCAGAGGCTCTCGAGAGAGTGATGGGAGATGATGAGGTGGAGATAGATGGTGGTTAGATTGACCCTCGTCACTACATTGGTTGAGTCAATGATACCATCATCGTAGTAGTAGGATTGATATGCAAGAATATTATGCCTAACAAGAGATCTCAAAGATTCAACATTGGTTGGGGCCAAGTGCTAGAGTTGATCATGGAGGAGGGTGTTTTGCTTGGGATCTATGTATCCTTAGTCCATCCTGCCTGTGTGCATGGGGTCTATAAGGTGTGTCTGTCTTAATGGGCTGAACATTTGCTTGAAGCCCGGTTAAATTTTGTTGTGGGAGTAAATGGTGACTCCCCAACACCCCAGGAACAGTGCTAGACCAAAACAACCAACTACAAGAGAGAAGAGGCTGAGCATTTGGTGGGCCAGAATGTGGCAGAATATTCTTGAATAAGCTTGAATGCAAATGTACATGAGAGGCCTTGCTTATAAAGGCAAGGTAGAGATGTAGGATTAGACAAGATCATGACAAGTGTCTTAATCCTATTACATGAGATAACTAACAAAATAACTACCTAGGAATCAAGCAATACTGGCTAGATAAGATAAGTTCTAAAAAATCCAACTAAGACTTCTAGAAATAATTTTATATCCTAAGTAAACTTAACATGTGAATATGTCCCCTAATTACCTAGTGAGTGAATTAGCTAGGTACAAGAAAATAATTCACACCAACATTTGGGACCCCAACTACCTATTGGTATATTGATATGACACTATGCTCACTCAAGCTAAGCAGGGTGATTTAGATTATTAGAGGAGACTTATCGACAAGATGTATGAGTTTAGATGAGGCCATGGATATAGATTGAGGCTTGGGATGATGATGGGGATCACCTCCCATACTGAAGGTAGTCAAGATGGGTCATTAATCCAACAATACAAGCAATATAAAATCCCGACCACGAGGTTAGGAATGAGTTGGGAGACTGCAATGAACACATAGTAGGCTATCATGCTGCCAGACTTAGGAGATCAAAGAGTGGGGACCTATTCCCTCCCTGTGGGTAGCTATCACAGAGTTTGGTTAGGTTTGACTAGTTTGGTAGATTTGGGCTAACAGTCAAAATGATCCTAACACCACTCTTGATTATGATTCTTGGTGGATTCATAGGAGGCCATTGAGATTCACCCACCCTATTGGTGGGGTTGTTGGAGGTTGATGACACAAAGAGGCTTAAGCAGGGAGGGCCAGGAGATAGAGACAGTGCATAAAGGCTAAGGTTCTTGTGGTGGGAGATAGAGGACAAGGTCAGGGACTTGTTATTGGAGTTGTAGTAGCTATTGTACCCATAGAGGGTGACAGGACATAGTGATGTAGATCCTAATGATCAAATACTTAAATTCACTCTTTAGGACCATGACCAGGCACATCGTGAGCATGACAGTTATAGAGTTGAGAGGGATGGACTTACTGTATAGCTAGCTCAATGCACCACAAAGAGAGACTAGTGTTGAAGTGAGCAACCAAGATCTTCAATCTACAACACCAAATAACCTCCACAAGAAATAGAGAGAAGAAACAATGGAAGATGCCATTCCACCAAACAAGAATTGCAATATGATACAATATGCAATATTACTACAATACAATGCTATGCAAAATATGCTAGATATTCCTTGCTTATAAAGGCAAGGATGAGAGACAGGATAAGACAAGATCATGACAAGTTCCTTAATCCTATCACATGAGAAAACTAACTCATAACTACCTAGGATGATGTGAAGTCTAGATAAGACAACTATGACTTCTAGAAATAATCTTTTATCCTAAGTAAACTTAACATGTGAATTAAGTCCCCTAAATCCCTAGTAAAGAATTAACTAGGTACAAGACTTATTCACACCAAAACCCCCCTTAAGTGAAACTTAGAGAGGAACAAACCAATGCAAAATATGGGTCTCAACAACAAGCCTGATGAGGTACTCATTTAAAAAACAAAAAAATCTCATAAACAAATAAAAGGAGAAAAACCCTATGGATGAAAACTCCTCTCCAAAAGAGAGAAAAATATACAAAGAAAACTAAAGAATGAAGGTGGACTCCTCAAGACCCCCCAAGAACAACTTCCTTCACCCCAAGAAACAATTGCAACTAAAGATAGCGAGGTGAAGCCAAAGGTTTAGTGAAGATGTCTACAACCTGCCGATTTGTAGGCAAATACTCCAAGTTGAGAACACCGTCCTGGATGAGCTACCTGATGAAGTGCATGTGGATCTCAATATGCTTAGTACATTAATGCTCCACTAGATTGTGAGAGATATGGATGGCACTTTGGTTGTCACACCAAAGAGTAGTGGGCTGAGTGGAAGGGAATCTGAACTTAGTCATCAACTGGCAAAGCCACAAAACCTCCTGACTAGATAGAAGTGCACCTCGATACTCAACCTCTATCGATGATAATGCAATAGAAGTATCCTTCTTGCATGACCATGCAATTGGACCAAAACCAAGGAAAAAGACAAAGCCAAAAGTAGACTTCTAATCATTGACATCACCAGCCCAATCTGAGTCAGTGAAACCCACAATATAAGATGCACCTAATGTATAATGAATGCTGAAATGAGTAGTGCCATAAATGTATCTCAAGATACGTTTGGCGGCCTTCCAATGAATCTTATGAGGCTCCTGAGAGAAGTGAGAGACAATTCCAACCACAAAGGAAATATCAGGATGATTATGTGTCAAGTACAAAATATTTCCAACCAACTACCGATATAAGGTAGGATCAACTGTAGGAGTAGTGCAACTAGTAGACAGTACAACGCCTTACTGGAATGGAGTGGGGTCAAGCTTGCAATCAGCCATGCCAAATATTTAAATCAAATCAAGAGCATACTTCTTCTAGAAAATGAAGATCCCCTTAGAAGTTTGATGAACCTAAAGACCAAGGTCGGTCATATCAAATCGCTCCATCAATGCTCACTATGTACTCTGAATCATGGAAGTAGAACTCCTTGTGAGAATCACATCATCCACGTAGAGCACAAGTATGAGTAGATTCTCTCCATGTCTGATTATAAACTGTGGGATCGGAATGGAAATGAGTGTAGCTAGAAGCAAGCAAGAAGCTATCCATCTTCTCATACCAAGCCCACAAGGGCCTGTTTGGAGCCCATACAGTGAGGCACATGCAAAAAGTGAAAGGGTCCACGGGCAGTGGATTACTCCATATAGATCTCTCAGATATATAACGAAAAAGACTTTCATTACATCCATCGTCATTTGTTAAAATCCTGTTGAGCTGGCAGGACAAAGATGACCTGGTCCATCCTTGTGTAGGAGCGAGGTCTTTAAGAATGTCAGTTCTTCGGTACAGAAGACCGCTGTATTAGAGAGCCAGTGCATCATTGAACCATCGCTGCCTTGGTGATACACACGTGAACCAACTTTTCTTCCCCTTGGGAGAAAGTGCGATTCCCAAATTATGATTCTTCATTCAGTATCAATCAGATCAAAATCTGATCAAAGATATTGAATTTCACAGTTTTGGAAGGGTGCAGCGAAGTGTCTATAGGATCACCAACAAAGAGGGACCCAGCACTCTCAAAGGTAGCAATTTATGTGGTTAATTGGTTTGGTTGGGAGAAAGGTGGATCAGGAACATCACTAAATATTCATCAAGTAGCAAAACATCATCAACTAAAGAAGATTGAGTAGGTTGTGATGAAGAAGAAGTCAAAGGAGGATCTATTTGGGTGAAGGAATTAGCAAACTGAACATCACGTCGAAAATGAACCTCTCGTGTGTTAGGATCAAACAATCTATATGCCTTCACATCCTCACAATATCCAACAAAGATGTAACATAGACTCTTCTTCTCCATTGATTTACACCAACCATCTGGAACGAATTCCCAAGCCTCACTACAGAATACTCTGAAGAAGGATACATTAGGCTTGTGATGAGACCAAGCCTCCTCGAGAGTTATATTCTACGCAACCTTGTGGGGCATACATTTTTTAATATAATTGGAACAATTGTCATCTTTGGCCCACAATGCTAGAGCCATGGACCTAGACTAAATTATACAATTGTCTATCTCTTGGCGGTCTTGTTTTCTCTACCATTCTATTGAAGGGTGTAAGAACTGCCATGTTGATGAAAAGAATACCGTAATACTCACTACAAAATATTGGAAATGTAGTTAACATATACATTATCATCTGTCGAGAAAAACATGTAGAAAACATCACAATGCCAAAATTCTATTATGGTGGTGAGAACCTCATCCTTGAGCTTTAAAAATAGACCCATATGCAGCAAGGAAAAATCATTATTGATATGGAATGTTAACATACTTAGCTACCTAAAAGGAGTTAGAATGACATGAGATCACTATGGACCAACTCAAGGGGTGTGGTTGCACATGTAGCTTGACCCTTAGGAAAAGGATCTTGATGTTGCTTGCCAAGAACACAACCTTTAAAAACACCATCCATGCAGATCTTTGGAAGACCAACCACTAAGTTATGTGCTTGCATCTACTGAAGATATCTATAGTTCAAGTGCCAAAATCTTTCATGCCAAAGCTTGCTCATAGAATCAACATGAGCAACAAAACATGAACCTAGTGAAGACTCAAAGCCATCAAATCAATACAAATGGTTCTCATGATCAACTATCCCTATAGCAACAACCTTCAAAGGATCCTACAATCATCTAATAGTCACATTTTATGGAGTAAACTCAGCCGACTTCCCATCTCTAGAATGACAAATCTGATATATGGAAAGTACATTTGTTGAAATATCAGGAACAAGAAGAACATCCTCAATGCACCCATCTAGCATTTGAATAGATCTTGTCCCCAAAAATACAATCTATGAAGAAATCACAACTGCAATCTGATAAGTAGAAGTATGAACAATGGAATCAAGAAGATCACGTGAATTGGTCATGTGATGTGAAGCACCTGAATCAAGACTCCAACTGTCTGAAGATGAATGAATGGATCATGTTGAAAGAGATTTCCCTTTTCCCATGGAAGAAGGATTAGACACTGAAATTTTGTGCTTCTTCATAGCTTCCTCCAAGGCCTCTAATCTCTTAAAACAATGAGTCGCATCATGCCCAATTTTTCCAAAAAATTAAAAAGGGTCTCCTTTCTTTTTCTTGGACGTGGAAGAAGAATCTCTAGAGGTAGAAGAAGAAGGAGATGGAGTGGACTTATAATTTTTCTTTGACTTTAGTTTGGAGGAGTCTCACTACCTAAAGATGATTCTATCTTGGTATTTTTCTTTTTTTTCCCTCTACCCTTGGATGATTGAGCCATTAGAGCATGATTCTTAGAACTAGGTAGTGCATCCAACTGAATCAACTTGGCATCCTCCCTAGTAAGACACTCACAAAACAACTCAAATGAAGGAATTTTATAATCTTTCCCCATGGCATCCATAGTTCAATAGAAAGTAGAAGAAAACACTTGATAAGGACCTCTTAACTTCGACTTAATCAAGAAGATACATTCATCACTAGATTTATCATTCCCACATCCTTTTCATTGTGACAAAATCAACTTGAATTATGCAAGGAAATCCTGAATTGAAGGAAATGCATCTAGAGAGAGGGATTGTAGATCCACTTGAAGTTGCAAGATTTTGAATTGATTGGTTTTACCATACAATTCTTCAAGTTTATCCCAAACATTCTTAGGTGTTTTACACTCCACAATATGAAACAATAGATTATCAGATAGATGTAAGCCAATGATCCCTTTTGCTTCATCCATTTTACATATATGGATAATTTTTTCATAATCCCTTGTGAATTCAAGTTGTTTTGTATCTAACATTGGCCATAGACCCTTAGATTGTAATAATTAAGTCATTTTTAGCTTCCATGTATGATAATTGTGTTGAGTGAGTGGTTCAATTTGCCTTAGATCTGCCATGAACACCAAAAGAAAGAAGAAAATGTGGCACTTAAATTATGTTTTTCAGCCCCCAAAATGTATTAAAACTCAATTTGCAACCCCCCCCAACAAATTACAATGAAGAAATTTTGCAATTTTTATAAATGACAAGCTCAAATCAACTATTTATAACACATGGCGATTTTTATAATTTTTTAGAAAAAAGAACTTTCCAAAATTGAAAAAGAAGGTTATAGAAATATTCCTTACAATTTTTTGAGCAATTTCAAAAAAAAGGTTGCCAAACTTGGACTTCGTATGCAAAAGTTATGCCAGTTACATGTAATAAATGCATCTATACCTTCGGGATGAAAAAACTAGAAAAAATGGAAAAATATAGAAAAATCACCTACACCACTGTGAAGTTCTTCAAACCAACTTTTTGACGATATCTTGTTTGTGAAAAATGGACACCATGGTGAAAAGTTAAGAATTTTTGAAAAACTAGTTGAAATTAGGCCTGCAATGACGACCCCTTGGCAAAATAAAAAATTGCCAAAAATCAAATTCGTCTAAAATAGACATATTCTATATGAGAATAGGGATTTTTGGAGCTTCTGAATGCAATGACAAGGTTTTTTTGGGCCAAAAATTCTCCAATAAAAAGTTGTTCATAGATTTGAGCTTCAAACCCTCATTTGCCAAAGTTGCAAATGGTGACCAAATCAAGTGAAACAAAAGCCAAATCTCACTTTCTCAAGCTTCCTGGACAGAATGGGACAGCCAAAAATACTACCACTATAGCCAAAAGTGCCCCAATCACCATATCTCACCAAAATGCATACACACAATATAGGATTAAAAAATATTTGCAAACCCTTTCTGATTCTCAAGATCATATTGAAATGCAAGAGACGAGCATACATGGAATTTTCAAGATCATAAAATAAACTCAAATCACAATAGAAAACTTGATGGTAGAAATTCTGTAATGAAAGAAAAGGAAGGGTCTTCCAAGATTCAAAGCTTTGATACCATGTTGAAGTGAGCAACCAAGATCTTCAATCTGCAACACTAAATAACCTCCACAAGAAATAGAGAGAAACAACAATGGAAGATGTTATTCCACCAAACAAGAATTGCAATATGATACAATATACAATATTACTACAATACAATGTTGTGCAAAGTATGCTAGAGACACCTTGCTTATAAAGGCAAGGATGAGAGATAGGATAAGACAAGATCATGACAAGTGTCTTAATCCTATCACATGAGAAAACTAACTCATAACTACCTAGGATGATGTGAAGTCTAGATTAGACAACTATGACTTGTCTAGATAAGACAAATAAGACTTCTAGAAAGAATATTTAATCCTAAGTAAACTTAACATCTGAATTAAGTCCCCTAAGTCCCTAGTAAAGAATTAACTAGGTACAAGACTTATTCACACCAACAACTAGATGAGAGAAGAGTGAGATCAAAGAGCCTAGGAGAGGGATGCAAAGATCTCTTGATGACAACAATTAGAGATCCAACTAGCATTGATGATAGTCAAGCACAACTAGGAGAGAGGGCACCAACAAAAACTAGAGGTTGCCAATCAGGGACATGTTATCTCTCTTGGACAACATATATAGGCTATTTGGCTACTATAGAGTGAGGCGACATACTACAAGACTCTATATGACAGTCATCCTATCCCACAAATGTTAGCCTAGGTTTTCATATAGGAGTGTCGCTAGTTCAACAAGATCAAATGGGGGTTTAGTGGGAAGGCCTTCATAGGCCCGCTCACAGGGATCATAGAGATAGGCCCAATAGCCAGGGGACCAACAACCATAAGGTTCCTAGGGGGTTCAATAGCCATAGGGTCCTCCTTCTTAGTAGATGAATCCTCCTCCTCGACCTCCTCTTAATTGAGAGGAGAGGGGGAGTTATATGTAGATATGTGTACAAGTATTCTTGATGATGTACTTTATAGACCAATTAAATTGTTAGAGCCATTCTTTTGTACATACATTCATTGGCTTTGGATGGCCTCTTGTATAGATATTCATTGTACAAACTCTTTGATGTATATATCTAATGTATCATACTTTTAATTATTGTATCATGACCTTTTCATTTTTAATGCTATATATGATATAATCCTTTTTTGATGATATATATAATAACTCCCACATAACCAATCAACACTTCTTTTAACTCCATATGACCCCAAACATATTAGGTCGGCACCACTGGTGAGACAACCAAAATACACCAACTGATTATCCAAAAACTAACATGAAGACCTCCAAAACACACACCACTTGGACTAGACACCCTTATGACACCTATAAACACTCCCATAAATCTACATAACCTAATATGATTTTGTGGTGGAATGCGGACCAATCCAAACCTGTACTCTATTTTGATTATACTGCCACTAACAAACCTGATATTCTGTCAACCATAAATTTTGCACCGAAGGACATAAAGACATGAAAATTTGGATTCAAGGTCCTCCAACACATACCAAAATTTCCTTAGAACCACAAAAAAAATATCTCAAGGTGAACCAATTCAAACCAAAAAACTGATGCTCTGTACACTAAAAATTATATTATGGACTTAGTCAAATATTCAACGTATTTGTCTTGCATCAGAGAAAAATATTTGCATCTCTATGTTGGATTACCATCTCCATGTTCACTCATGCTTCACCAACCAACTATACCTCAATGTAGAAATCAAATCACAATGTTGACATCAATTACAACACTATATAAGCTCATGCTCATGTTTCCAACATTCATACTAATAACAATATCCTCAAACTTCTAACACTCTCCCCCTTTGTCATCGATGACAACAAGCATCAACTCTTTTCCATGTCTTCTCCAAACTACTCTTCCCCTTTGAAATCAAGGGAAAAGGGTGCATACATATTTATTGTTCTTTTCTCCCCCTTTGACATCGTTCACATATACTTTCGTTTCTTTTTCCTTCTCCCCCTTTCATATATACATGACTTTACTTGAATTACCCACATACTCCCCCTAATAGTGTTATCCATCAAAACTGATCAAAATTTGCACTAGTATATTATCAACCATATTCTACATATATACAATAGAATTTGAAGTGCATAAATAGAAAAAATATATACACAATTCAAATATAAGAAGTGTATGTTACCTACAATTTTACAAGGTGTGTCTGCTAGTCCTTTTTGTCATCCTCCCAATCTTTCTTGGCCAAACCAAGCATACGGTTCTGATCCTCAAATTCCATGAGAATCTCTTCTCCATCATCCAGAGTACTAGGTACCAGATTCAACTTCATTTCTTTCTCCGCATTATTTAAATAATTGGATATGGGTGTGAAATTTGCATTCACCAGGTCTCTGAGATGTCCAAACTGCATTATAATATTTTCTTTTTATTCCTACATATGGAAGAATTAATCATGTAGATTTTCAATTGCTAATGTTTTGGATCCATCTGCATCTTTTTTCGGATCATAGGCACTAGATTCCTTATCAATCTGTGCCTCAATGGAATCCATTTGAACCTTTATGTTTTTAGTGGAATTGGGCCACTTCAAGAAAAACTCAATTAAATCATTGGCCTCTTCAACACAATTTTAAACCTATTTCAGGTTGTTCTGAAATTTGCCATATGTAGTGGTACATTTTTCTATCATATCCACCAACCTTCTATCCTTCACCTTCTTATTTACCTCCTTCTCCATCTTCTCTTCAAGTCTAGTAGAATACTCTTTACAAGAATCAAGCAAAATTTTTTAAATTCTAGACACACTAGATAAGGAGTTGTCAATACTTACTCCAAGAACACTGCTTCATATATCAGCTCTGCACTCTTCTTATGTGTTTATAAAATTTCCTTTCTAGTGGAGACATGGAATGCATCACCTAGTTGTAACTTGTGGATAGGGGACATCTTGTCCATATCAACTTGACCATGTTGCATTAGATTTGTTAAGAGTTGCATAGAAACAATAGTTAGGAATTATAATTGCATGATCAATATGTTCTTCAAGGAGTCTCCAGAGGTTTTAGAGGACTCTCCAACCATCTTTACATTCTATTCATCCTTATCCTTTTCCTTGTCACCAATGTTTTCTTCTTCTTTTTTATCATTCTTCTCAACATTTTTAGACTCTTTCTCATCCTTCTTCTCATCATCAATAGATTTTGCATTGTTATCCAAAGGAGGCATATTTTCTATGTTCTATGCCTCATTTCTCTTCAGTTTTTCTTGTACAACCTCATCTTTAGTATTATTTTCTATTTCTAGAGGAGGGGAGTTATGTTTTGTACATGCATCCTCCTTTTGCATCTCAATATCCTTATCTTTTCCAAAAATGTTTTCTCCTACCGAAGGATTGTTACTAGTACCATTTTCCTCTTCTACACCCACATTCTCTACTACTGAAGGGGTATCTTCTTGCATATTTTCATATTTTTCTTTATGCTCATGTTCTGGAGCATATTAATGTTGTGCAACTTCTAGTACATTTACATCTGAGTTAGAGACATCATCATTCATTTCTTCTTCACTGTCCGGGGTCATACCTAACCTCTTTTCCAAGTTGGAAACCTTCTCAACTATTTCATTTCTTAATATTTCAATGTCATCATTATCCTTTCTCATCGGTGTAGTGACCCTTTTTTTGGTCTTGAATTTTTTGTTGTACACTTGATCTAGTCTTGCTCTATTCTCATCTAAAATGGGAGAGCTAATCTCTTCCAAAGAAGATTCCCTCAACCTTGCATCTTTATTTATTGTCTCTTCTCTTCTTGCAAGAAATGCACTTTTCAAGTCTTTAAGTAATTGGATTTCAATATCCTTCATGTTGACATCAAATGTAACTATATATCTAACAATTACCTCTTTTATTATAGACTTATCAATGTCATCCACAGTGGTATATAATGCAGTTTCAGCAAAATGCCTTAACCTGTACCACAAAATTTCCAACGACCGCACACTTTAGCTGTTTTCTCTTCCTTCTTCCTCATCATCAAAACTCACATATCTTTCTCTTTTTGCTTTTGTCTTCACTCTTCTCTTTTGTGGGGCACCTTGTTGCTTCATCAGAGCAGTCTTTAGTTTTACAGGCATAATCTGTTGTATAATCAGAGTATTGGTTGACTCCTTTCTCTTTGTTCCACAAAAAAAAGGGAATAGTCCAAGAGAACTTTGGGGCAACCAAAGAGGGGATAGATGTTCTACCAAATCTTCTTATGCTAGATGCAACTCTTGTTGAGCCAAACATGCTTTTGACTTTCTTCACTTGGTCCTTTGAAAGACCCATCATCTCCACAACCTATGAAGCCATCTTCTCAATAGTTTTCTTTATCTTTTTTTCATCTGCTACATGTGCACAACATTGTACTTATCCCCATATGTCCCAAATATTTCCTTAGAGGTGTCTTTAGGCTTTCTCAACATAAAATTTGTCAAACCAGTAATATTTCTTCCTTTGTCATTTCATATCCCATCTCTAGAATCCAAATAGATCTAGGCTCAACAACCTGTATTATGCAACAATCCTTTGTCACCAAGAAAGTGATACCATTCTTGTACTTCTATACTATGCTCTAGGGAATCCTTTCTTAGTTTCATGTTCCTTTCAAAGGTTTTGAATAAACCCCATAATATAGTCTCTTGTGCACTTGCATCACCCAACCTCATTAGGTGGTCTCTAATTTGAAATGCCACTAGTCTTTCCTTCAACCATAATATTTTCCTAGTTTCAGGAACCTCATTAAGAAAGTAAAATAGTAGACAAATGATTAAGGTACCAAACTTTAAGGGGTACCAAAGTCCTTAGTCTTTTGCAAGTTCTCAAAAATTTGCGATTTGAGCAATTCACATAATTCAAAATCTTCTCCCTTCTTAACTATCTCATATGCAGTGTTGATGGAAATAGCAGAAACAAAGTTCTCTATGATTGTGAAGTATATCTTGTACCCTATTACCATTTATGCATATTTAACTACAAGGTCTTTAACGTCTTTGACTGTTAGAGCCCTCTTATAATTTTTTTCACCTAACTCCATTACCATTTCATTTTCACTGATTTGAGCATCAAAATTGGTCCAATTGAGCTTAATCTCATAACAACCCTAATATCCTCCTTATTTATCATGTGTGGTATATCCAACTAGATGAAATTGTCATGAATTTGACTTAATGTGCATCTCACCCATTCCTCAATATAATAAAAGTTTGAGAAATTGTTCCAAACATCTAGGTTTTTCTTTGTCAAGCTCTCAAACTTGGGTTTTAATTGAAATTGGTCTTCATTGATTTCATTAAACCACACATCACCCAAATTTTTATGATTATACTCTTCCAACTTAGCATGCATGTAAATCCTTACATCTTTTGTATTTAGCACACCAAAAGGGATATCAAAGAACACATCATCTGAATTTGTCTCCCTTGATTTATCAAGGTGTCATTTAAACTTTGGATGAGGTCAATCCACAACCTCAAAAACTTGTGGGGTATACATTTTCCAACACAAATGAAAGTAATTTGAAACTAGGGAAAATAGAAATTGTAAATACCTTTTGATTGTCGCCTATTAGGGTTTTGTGCAGAAGAATTCTAAAACACCTCACTTCACTCCTTCATTGCTCTTCTCTCTTTGAATGCTCATTTTCAAATGACTTAGATAAAATGTGAAATCACTTATAAACCCTTTTGGAATAATCTAATTCGCATTGAATTCTTGATTTGAAGTTAGGAAAAAAGATGATAAACCCTAACTGTAATGTACAATCACCTTCAATTTCTCTACAAACTTCCACATCTTGATATTTTCCATCAATTTTTTCACCAATAGGTCAAGCATATCAAACTACACCTCATATCAATGTGTTGAAGGCATCAACACGATATCTTTGGTGGGGGCTTAATGATTGTCTGTTAAAACTCCCCTTGATCCAAAGCTCTTTATTTAGTTTCTAGAGGAAACATCTACACCAAAAGCTGGCATAGACTCATCCTTAACCTCATTCTCCTCTTTCTTTTTCCATATCTTCCTCATCTCTTTCTTCATCTCTACCGGATCAACCTTTTTCACTAGATCATTCTTCTTTACCAGATCAAACTTTACATTCTTTCTTCTGCAAAACTTAGCAATGTGTCCTAACTTATTGCATTTGTGGCATTTGACATTTTGAACAAGCTTTCTTCCACCCATTCTGGATTTGCATTGATCATGCTCAAATCCATTGCATGCATAGCAATAGCCACTGAAAAATTGAAACCTCATACCATTATTGTAACCATTCATCATTTGATTTTTTCATTCACTAGCCTTGTGACGAAGTCTATTGCATGTAAAGTACTAACTAGGAAATGATTGAACATCCTACTTTATTTCCTCTACATTCTATAGCCTTATGTCCAAACTTATTACAAGAAAAGAAATAACCATTAAAATATGGGTACCTTTGCATATTTAGTTGTATGATTGGTGGTCTTTTGAAGTATTTTATTTGATTT
>VDFB02151553.1:0-27761 GCA_007258455.2 Sequoia sempervirens
TTTGTAATCTATGAGCAATAGCACGATGTCTACGTTTATGCTCTTTAGCACTTTGATTTTGTTTCAATTTATTGTCAATTTGTTTTTGTGTAAGAGCGGGTTTTTCAATCAAAGGTTTCTTTTCTTCCTTAGGAGGACTAGAAGAAAGCACAAGAGGTTGCTCAACCACTTTATCTTTGACTTTGTAAATTTGTTTGACTCTAGGAGGGACAACGAGATTGTTTGCACTATCTTGTGATCTCTTGTGGGAAATTGTAGGAGGTTGTTCTATAGATTGTTCTTGTATGGCCAGGAGTGCTTTTGGTTCAATCATTGTCTCATTAAGGATAGTTGGTTCGGTCATAGGTTGAGGCATGTTGCGAAGGGATAGTTCTGCTATTTGCTTTGCCTTGAATTTTTTATATGATTTGGAAAAGAAATCTTCACAAGGCTTGATAGGTTCCATAGGCTCGGCCCAAAAGTAATCTAGTGAAAAATTCCCTTTTGTTGAGGCAAGATGAAATATTCTATGATGCATAGTGAAGATGTCATTTCCAAATGGAAACTTAAAAAATTTATGCACAACCAAAGGGACGACATTCATGGAGCAAAGCCATGAATAGCCTAGCTTCACACGAAATTGGTTTGATTGTGGGATGATGGAGAATTAGATTGCTAATGTTTTCAGTCCCACCTTTAAAGGAAGATCTATCGAGCCTATCGTAGGGAAAGAAAATCCGTTATTTGTCTTGATCCATTCTTTCGGGTTATCATATGTTTCTGGATATAGCTCATGCATATATAAGAATTCTTCCGTGATCACATTCTCTCCATAGACTAGATCAATCAATATCCCATTAGTGGGCTTATTATTGATTCAACCAACTATGTAAAGAGGACCATCAGGTGCACGTTTAGGAATGTCATTTTGTGAGAAAGCGATGCCAAGAGGTTGTCTAGTCAAGCCCTTACGAGGTTTATCTTCGATAAATGCTATCACTTCATTTGTGGGATGTTGTTCAATGGTGTTCATATTGTCATCATTCCTGTCAACATTCATCACAATAATCTTTGTTTCACTAGCTTTGACAAATGAAATATTGTGCTTAGGCATGGGATTTGTAAAGATTTGCAAATTTTGATTAGGAGGAGCTATAGACTTATTATTGTGATCATTTGTACCTCCAATTTGTAAATGATTAGAATCAATAAGGTCTTGCACAAGATGTTTAAGACACTTACAGTATTTTGTATTGTGTCCATTTGTTTGATAGTAATGATAATAAGCATTTTTTCAAAAGCCTTTAGGCAATGGTATAGTAGGATCACGTTCTCTAACAGGAGGTAAGGTAAGCATCTTTTTGTCAATAAATTGCAATATGATATTGTGAAGGGTATTGGGTAAATGAGTGAATTCTCTCCCTATCCCCGAAAGGAGTTGTTCTCTTTATAGAAGCCACTTGATTATTGTTTTGTTGACTTGTCTGAGGAGGATTAAATCATAAAAAGCCCTTATTTTGTTTCTTGAAAGCTTGATAATTAATTTGAGTCATGGATTTAGACTTTTCAGGATGACTAGGGGGATTTTTCACATCACGACCGCTAGTCGAGTTTTGATGGTCACGAAGGGCTGTACATAATTGTGTGAAGGATGAAAACCTCAACATTTCAGAGAGCTATGGATGATGCATTTTTAGATCTTAAAGACGCGTTCATGGTTGTTTATCAAGATGATCCAACTTTTTTTCTAAGAATGGAGAAGATCATCAAGTATGCATCTAGAAATGATCTTTGCTAGAGTTCTAAAATATGGTATTTCTCTTAATAACAAAAAGTGTGTATTTGGGGTTACAAAGGGAAAAGTTTGGGCCACATAGTATCAAAAGAAGGAATCAAAATTGATCTATAGCGTGCAATAGCTATTGAAAGGACCCCTTAGCCAAAAATCATCAAGGGTATTCAATCCTTCTTTGGGCAGGTTAACTTTGTGAGGAGATTTTTAACAAACTTTGTAGAAATAACAAGATCCATTTCTAAGATGTTGAAGAAAGGTGAATAAATAGCATGTAGTGAAGACCCAACCAAGGCCTTCCCAAGTATCAAAGAAGTAACTAATAAGACTCATAATCATCTTCATGTTTAGGAAAATTTTATCAATCTTGTCTACTTACATTTCTACATATTCGAAGCCTTACCATTTTTCATCTTAGGAAAAATCTCTTACCCCTCTCTATTTTACTTTAGTATTTTTAGGGAGAGTTATTTTTCAAGAAATTTATAGGTAGCCCTTACTTTAAATGTGTGATAGATGCTACTCATTACATTACTTTTTCTATTTTGTAGGTTTATGATAGAGTGCTCATTGGAAGGAGAATTCAAGAATGATATGTATGCTTTGAGAAAATCTATATCCTTTTGAGTATTCTAAAAATATTTAATTTCCATATTGATTGTTTGTTTTACTTTAACATGCATCCACCTATTAGTTTGCATGCACATCAAAGTGAAGATAAATTGTAAGGGTAAAAATCTATACCCATGCCCTTTTCCTTTATATTTTGGGCCCATTTCAATTAGTGTCCTTAATACAATGACTAATCTACATTTGACATATTCTTGCATGAATTTGACTCATGATATAACCCTATCTTGATCTCATTATCATTCATCCCTAGAGATTGATCTTGGTCCCTAGATCTATTGTCCATCACCCTACATTAGATCCATGAATGTGGACTTGATCCAAATCATTTTCACAATAGAACGTCAAACTTTTAAAATTCAAAATTCAAATCTATGCCTTCTTAACCTCCCCCCTAATTTTAATAACATAAATTTATATTAATTTTATATACCAATTACACACTTGTTCTCCATCATTTTTGCAAACTCTCTTAATTTGTTTTCCAAAAAAACCAATCCGATGAGAATATGACTTCGAATTTCAATGGTAAGATTTCTGTCGATTCGAACCCTGTCTGTAATTTTTATGCTATCTGCCGTCATAACGAGAAAGCTGGGGTTGAGGGAGATTCAAACCACTTTTGCTTTGCGGGAAAACACTCAGCGCCCTGCAATCAATCTATACGCCATGCCCTGAAGAACTGATCCACAACAATGTGCTTTCAGATGGTAACACGCACTGTTTTGCAAAACAAACTGGTCAACATGTATGGCAAGTGCGGAAATTTAATGGATGCTCGCAGGGTTTTCGACTGCATAACAGAACGAGATGTTATCTCGTGGAACATGATTTATTGTAGCTAACCGAAGGCATGGGTTTGTTCAAGAGGCTTTTACACTTTTTAGTCAAATGCAACGAACAGGTGTCCAACCTGATCGGTTTACCTTTGCACACATCCTCCCAGCATGCGCCAAAATGAGATCCTTGGAACAGGGTGCGGAGATTCATCAACGAGTAATTGAAAGAGGGTTTTTCTCAGACGTTGTAGTTATGAATTCCCTCATAGATATGTACGTGAAAAGTGGAAGCATACAGAAAGCACGCGAATTATTTGACAAAATGCCTAAACGAGATCCGGTTTCATGGACTGTGATAATGGCAGGATGTGCGCAATATGGTTTTCTTGATGACGTATTAAAGATTTTTAAGGAAATGCCTCAAAGAGATGTGATCTCATGGACTGCAATGCTTGCAGCATATGCGCAAAATGGGCTTGCTGAAAAAGCCCTGGAGTTTTATAAGGAAATGCTATTTGAAGGAGTAAAACCAGACTCGGCAACTTTTGCTAGCGTCCTCCCAGCCTGTGCCCAACTTGGAGCATTGAAAGAGGGTATGGAGATCCAGCGAAGAATAGTTGAAAACGGATTCTTGTCAGATGTAATCCTTGTGACGGCTCTGATAGACATGTATATAAAATGTGGAAGCATGCAAAAGGCGCGCTATTTGTTTGACAAAATGCCTGAACAAGATGCCATCTCCTGGAATGCAATTGTCGCGGGATATGCACATAATGGTGTTCTTGATGAGGCTTTGCAACTTTTTCGAGAAATGCCTCAACGAGATGTGGTCTCATGGACTGCGATGATTGCAGGATATGCACAAAACGGGCTTATTCAAAATGCCTTGCATTTTTTTAAGCAAATGCAGTTGGAAGGTGTAAAGCCAAACTCAGCAACCTTTGCCAACGTCCTCACAGCCTGTGACAAAATGGTTGCTTTAGAACAAGGTATGGAGATCCATCAACGAGCAATTGACTGCGGTTTTTCGTCAGATGTCATAGTTGTGACTGCCCTGATAGATATGTATGCAAAATGTGCAAGCATAAAGAGGGCACATAGATTATTTGACAAAGTGCATCATCCAAGTGTGGTCTTATGGACAGCAATGATTGCAGGATACGCAATTCATGGCCATGGCAAGGATGCCCTGGAACTCTTTGAACGAATGAAGCACTCTGGAACCAATCCCAATCATGTGAGCTTTGTTTGTGTTTTATTTGCATGCAGCCATGCAGGTCTAGTGGATAAGGGCTGTAAATACTTCAATCTCATGAGTGACTCTCATTCCATTATGCCCACTATTGATCATTATACATGTATGGTTGACCTTCTTCGACGTGCTGGCTATCTAGAGGAAACTCTAAACTTCATCATCAAGATGCCAATAAAACCAGACGCGGTTGTGTGGATGCGTTTGCTTGGTGTATGTAGATCACATGAGAATATAGAGCTAGGAGAATTTGCAGCAAAGCTCCTTTTTGAGTTGGATCCTAAAACTCCCAATTCGTATTTTCTTCTTTCACACATGTATGCAGATGTGGGCAGGTGGGATGATGTTCAAAGGATTTGGAAACTGATGAATGATAAAGGAATTAAAAAGATACCTAGATGTAGTTGGATTTGTGTCCATAAAATGGTACATGCTTTCCATACAGGAGACAGATACATCCACAAACACATAAAATCTATTCAAATTTGAAGACATTGTCTTGACTATTGGAAGATGAAGGAAGAAAATCTATTCAAAGTTGAAGACATTGTCTTCACTCTTGGAAGATGAAGGAAGCAAGGTATATTAGGGATTCAAAACCAGTATTGAATGGCTAAAAGACAGGGGAAATGAGTTATTCTGCAGCCACAATAGTGAGATACCGGCAATTGCTTTTGGGTTGATATAACATATTAGAGTTGTCAAGAACCTTCGAGTATGTGATGCGTGCCACACTGGTTTTCTCTAAGATCGTTATAAGAGAAATATTTCTGAGAGGTGCAAACCAGGAACATTTTGAACATGGACACTGTTTTATGGAGATTATTGAATATGTTAACTGAACCAAGCTATCAAGAAAGGAACAAAATATATGGTAAAGAGAAGTATATTGATAAGAAGGAATTGGGTTTTGTTTTCAGTACTCCAAAAATTGTTATTTCCCAAATGTTTCAAGAGCTAGACCACGCAGTTAACTTGATGAAATCATATTGTATACTATGCATCACTACCTTGACATATGACGCAGGCAATTTGTTAAAGTCCTGTTTTAAATACCATGGGCGAGACGAGGCCGTAAACTGTTTTTCAGAAAGTCCATACAGCTGTGGAGTGAAATGCTGGAGCAGGCAGCGGTAGAATGGGAACAGAATGGAAGGACATGGGTATTTATACCACTGTTTAGTCGTTAAATTTGTATACTCATGTCATTTTTTATTTTTTTTTGCTTAATTTTGTATTTATTTTGAGAGGTGTTTTGATACATAGACATAATAGTAAAAGGCATAATTTTGTGCAATGTTGGGTCCTTAATCTATGTTATCCATCTACCCATTTACATATGTTACTATGCATCTACTACTCATCCCCATTCACATGCTCACACACCCTTATACATTCATCCTATCAACATGTTTGGTCACACTTATGTTCACACTAATATCCGTGCATACCTTACCCATTGAGATTTAACCCCTTCTATCCTAGGACTAGTTTGTAGTAATGGACTCATCTTGCCCTAGTTTAAAAATTTGAATTCAAATTTGACCAACTTACCACCCCTCTTTAGGACCAACTAAATACAAATTTGCATGAGGTGTTGCTATTTTGTTGTATTTAAAGACATTTAATGCATTCATTTTACACATCTAATTATAAGAAGAAATCATTCATATCTACACACTTCGGTTGGTGTTCTAAAAGAAGGAATCTAGCTTCACAAACATTCTAGTAGCATTTGCATAATTGAAGTTTGTTGTTTTGATTATTTGTAAAAATTTTAGTGGGTTGATGTAGGTGAACATGCCTCCTTGTGACATATTGACATCCTCACAAAGGTATTAATAACTATCACGATTTTACAAATATGAATAAGCATAGTGAAAGTCAAGATGCATTAGGTGTGAAGAAAAGTAGTCTTGATAATTACACAAGTGTAGGAACAATTTGTGATCCTAGATTCATACCTGCATAGTGTCAAGAAAATATTCTAATTTTAAGGCAATTACTAGTCTGCGACACATTAAATTAAGTCCTTATCAGATAGTGTAGTCTTCAAATATTGAGTTGGGCACATTTGTTTCTATCTACATTTTTAGCATTTCAATTAGAAACACAATATTTTAGATATCAACATCATAATTAACTAGTCTAGTTTAATTATGCTTATGTGTATGCATTTTAATAGATTAGATTAGACTAAATTTAAGGAAAGTTGTTTTTCTTTTGAATTTTGGTGAGCCAAATTTATCCTATAGAGCCTTATCTCTCCTTTAGGGTTTCTAATTCATATTTTAATATTTGATATTATTCTAAATTTTCACACATTTTTATCCTTAACTAGGATTAAATCTATGTTTTCTTATATCTTTGGATTAAGTTTTGGGCATACATAGTGATTTACCTTTTATGCCATCCTCCCACCCTATATTTTTTTCTATCATTATGACACCCATTAGGTTTTGGTCCATGGTTGGTGCTTATGCCCTACAACTATATCCCTAACTTTTGGTGAAATTGGGAAATGCCTTTGTCTTGTCCTCTTCATTACCTTGGTTCTAGTGAGTGCCCATTATTGATATTCAATTAGAGATATCCTTTAGTGGGATCCTTTAGTCAATTTGTTCTTGGTGGTGTGCATTGTCTCTCCTCATGTCTCAATCATATGCCTTTAAAATTGCAAAAAAATTAAAAAATTCAAGTATGAATTTATTTGATTTAGTTTATAGCCTAGGGTGGGTTTTTTAACATTCCTTTGCTAGCATTCTTTTCAACCATTGATTGTTCCATTGTGTTCCTGTTCTTC
Organism: Sequoia sempervirens; assembly: GCA_007258455.2. Taxonomy (NCBI): domain Eukaryota; kingdom Viridiplantae; phylum Streptophyta; class Pinopsida; order Cupressales; family Cupressaceae; genus Sequoia; species Sequoia sempervirens. Next base: position 7,236 of record VDFB02151553.1, read on the forward strand.
CTCTAGTGTCTTTGCATCCTTAAATATTTTCATACTTTTTCCTAGCTAAGTACTCAGTCATGATGTTCCCTAAACCTTGAGCCCTACTTTGTCTTCCTCTACACTAGCATTTTAGGTTTCTACTTTTGTCATCCCTTTTCTTTAAAAACTATTTTCCTTTCCATGTTGTTGGATTCAATCCTTTGGGAATGTACTTAACTCTATATCAAGTAAGCCTTTCTCTTGACCTCCAATCCTTAACATTTCTTTTCCTCGAATCCCTTATCATGAGCTTTCAAGATTTTTGATATCGATTTCCTCTTCCTCTAGTTTCTTGAACTCTCTAGTCTCTATTGTCCCAATTCCTTATTTACTTGGATTTTCACAAATTGTCATCCTTCTTTGCTTTGTTGACCAAGGGATGAGGTATTCTCGCATCTTGATCCCCACTACAAGCAAGACTTTCAAGCTTTTACTTGTGCATTACACATGCTCTAGCTTGGCAACATTGCAAATCTCCATCTCCTCAATATCTTTTTAGTTTTCTTCTTGCCTTTTGGTATTAGGTTTTCATCGATTTTGATTCTCCTTCTAATTATATATAGTTTTCAACATTCCCAATGTCCATTCCTCATTGTATAAGGTATCCTTAGATCTTGATCCCTCACTCTATATGGCATTAGGATCTTAGGACTCTTCTCCTTACCATCCTATCCCTTTGCTCTCCCAACTTGTCTATTGACTTTGGTCTACCTATTTTCCTAGCACTAGGTATTCCTAACTCCCAATCCTCAACAAGCTCCTATGTTTTTCTCTTCCTTCAAGACATTGGTATTATGTATGCTTGATCGTTGGTCTTTATGGTATTAGGTGTGTCAAATGTTTTATCCATGCCTTCGTACCCATTTCATTCCATGAAACTTCAAACATTTCATTCCCCTCTTCATAGTGACATTGAATATTTGAGACTCTTGATCCTTGAATTCTTGCAAATCTTGTCTTCCCTTGCATTAGGTATTCAATATTCCCAATACTTTCTTTTCACTCTCCAACTTCTTTGTCCTCTATGGACACTAGAACCTCTAGTGCTTCTTTTCCTTACCTCATTGCATCAATAGAAAATATCATAGATCCTTGAATCTTTTGAATGTGGTAAGCATGAATGGTATTATTGAAACCTTGCTTCTCCTAATATAGACCACTTGTGGACTTCTAAACTATCTCATCCTTGTGGACCTTTCTTTACCTATATGCTTGGCATCTAGATATATGTTTCCCTATATCTCTATTACTTTGCAATTCCATTCCCCTAGACCTTCAAACCTCTCTCTTGCCCTCATTTCCTACCATCCTAGCATGCTAGTCCCTAAATACCCACATCATCTAAGCATTAAAGTCTAGTACCCCTTGTTTTTCCAATTTGACACCTTATTCATATGTGAACAAATCCTCCCCACTGAATAAATAACGTTTGCATGTATTTCTTTCATTTGCCGTTGTGCACTAGGCATTGTGCAAGCCTATTAAAATGTGACATGGTGATATTTAATTGCATCACTAATGCTTTGTGCCTTTAGTGATATGTCCATGCATGCCACCTAGTAACACTCCCTTGACTAATCCTAACATGCCACATGTCTTTCACATGATAAAATTTGATGGCCTACCTAGCAAAGTGATAACCTTCTTATGCTTATATAGGGAGCTATAGATAGAGAATTCACCTATCCAAGCCTCTATTCAACCTCTCCCTAGGTACAACTTTGAATTTTCATATGTGTAGATCATATTGCAGCCCAATTCCTTAAAAACAAATTTAAACATGGATTTAAGTGACGATTTCTTGAATTTGATCCCCAATTTGCCATGTATGTTGGATTTAATGTCACATTTCCCCTAAACCCACAAATAGACAATCAATAGGATATAAATTTAATGAAGCCATGACTCAAAGGATGGATCCACTTCCTCAACAATCTCTCACTATATGAAAGTACAATATTAGGAGACATTTATGTGGACTTGATTTATGCTTGAAAATATGAAATGACCCATGAATTCAAAATCGTTATTGTTGGGTTCCTTGTAAATCACAATGTAACTAATGAGGGAGTCCCCTCCTTTACAAGAGATATGATAAAAATATGGGAAATTAATCAGGAGATAGGGGAAATTGGAGGTGAAAGAAAGAGAGCAATTTCTTTCTCTACACATGTATATGGTGAGGTGAAAATTGAAGCTAAGATTGAAACTTCTATGGTATGTAAGCATGATGAGTATTTTGGACTAGTATTTTTTGTAAATATATGCTATTTGATCTTAATAATGGTTTCTTGTGAATACAATGTGCTATTATCTAGGCATGTGATTCAACATTGTTTGTACATGTCTTGGTTGTAATTCATTGTATAACATTGCTACAAATAAACATACAAAACATCAAGTTCTCTGCTAGGGTTTGAATTTTCTACAATTTTTGGCAAGATTTTGTGCATGGAGAATAGTGTGGGGGGCCTTTGTGGGCTCCCCTAGTCATGGATGTTTTTGAGGAACATGTTATTTTTCCTTTTTCTGACTTGACTTCCTTTGGTGTTTATGAGATTCCATAGTTGGTTTTTGTCCCTGTTCGACCGATCAATGAAGTTATTTTTAATGGGGTGGGTCCATCCTCTTGGGATGATAAAGTTATTGGATCTAGGTCCTTCAAGGTTGAAGGAAGCATACTTCCTACGATGCTTCATTTAGAGGAAGGTATTGTAGTTAATTTACTTGGTGTTTTGATGGATGAAGCAACTTTTGTGATGGATAACACTTTGGTGGGCAAGTTATTTACCTTTAGACCAAACATTTATGTAGTGTGTAAATGGTTTGTCTAGTGGTATGGAAGTTGAAAGGAAATGTTTCCATCAATGCTATGATGGATGGTATTTTTTGTACCATTTTTCTATTAAGGAGGATCTCATTAAAGTGTTAACATAGGGATCTTGGTTCTTTCATAAGGGATGTAGAAATAATTTCTCTTTGTAAGTGGAAACTAGGATTTGATCCCTTTTTTTTATCTCTATGTGGTTTCCCCTACTTGGGTTGATTTGCTAGGGTTTCCTTTGTAATTTTGGAGCCCTAAGATTCTTTAGAGTATTGATAACTCTTTTGTGAAACCTTTATCTATTGATAAAGTTATGTTGCAAAGATTTAGGCTTGTGCTTGCTAGATTGTGTGTGAATGTGTAAATGCAAAAAGTCCTACCCACACATGTAACCCTGCATTCAAAGTTTTGTAAGTGGGTTTTGTCGGTCATTTACAAAATTATAGGTTTTTCTATCAAAATTGTAATAAATATGGTCATTTACTGGATAAATGTCATAAGCCTTCCTCTAAAAAGGAAGATGTGAAAAACAAATTAGTGATGGAAGTGTCTTCTCCCAAGGCTTACAAGAGGAAAGATGATGCTTTGGTTATTGCTAACATTGTCGTTGTCATCAAGGAGGCCCACAAGGTGTCTTCTCCTTTTAAGGATATAAGGAACTCATCTGATGAAGATCACTTGATGGAATGTCACCAAGAGGATGGTGTTCAAAAGAATAAAGAACAATGAAAGGAATTTCGTTTCCCATAGAAGGAAGGTCTTGTTCAACTCATGGTCAAATATGTGGTTGATCTTCTTGTGGAACATTTTTTGGAAGAAGGTTAGTTTATTGATGGGTTACATATTATGAACATTAAATCTCCTAAACCTAAAATTAGCACTAAGAATTCAACAATAGATAGCATTGGAATAAATAAGGTTTGTATATTTAACTCTCAAAAGAGACAAAAGGATAAATAAATCATGCAAGGTTTGGAGGATAAAAATATATGTTTGGATTTTGAAGACACTATTAATATGCAAGTTAATGAAGAAAAGGATATCCCTGTTGGCCTTGGCTTGGGGTCCCAACCTTCCTTGTTTGGTTTTATAGTTGATTCTATAAATGAGGTGGAATGGACTCCTACTGGGAAAGGGAGAAAGAAGATAGTTGGTAAGAATTCAGATGTGTGGGGTGATTGTAAACAAGGAAGTCCTACTTAGAGAGAAAATTTCTCTAGAGAAACAACTAGAGAAGTTTCTATGGGAAAGAAAAGGAACCTGGAAAAAATTTCAAGGCCAAGGAAATCTAATAAATGATTTGGGGATGCTTCCCCATGCTAGGATCAACTGATCAAGTCCAGTTGTTGTTTATTAGAAGAAAGACTGATTGTTTGTTGTCCACATGAGAATATTATCATGGAATATTAGAGGAATAAATAATCCTCATAAACAAAATATTATCAAGATCTTTATTGTGGATAATAAGATTGATACCCTCCTTATTCAAGAATTGAGGATGGTTGAGTAAAAATTTTGTCAGGTTGTTGGAAAAATATGGCATGTTGCTTATTTCTGTATTAGTCCTAAAGAAGGTACTTTTGGATGGATTTTTATCATGCAAAATATTTTTTTCTTCTTTGGAAATAAGGCGAGTCATGTTGCAGAAATAGTTTGATCATGTATTTTACAATTTTTTCTTCCAATGAAAGTTGGAGGCTTATCAATGTCTATGCTCCCAATTCTAAGCATGCTAGAAAATTATTGTGGGGTAAATTCTTTAATATTATTTGTGGTCAAACTAATTGTAGCTAGATTTTGGTGGGATATTTTAATTCCCCTCTTTTTCCTTTAGAGATTCAACTTGGTGGTCTTGATGATAATTCTAAAAGCATGGTGGATTTTGTTGACTTCCTATCCACTATTATCCTTTTGGATGTAGAACTCCAAGATACTTATTTTACTTGGTATAATACAAGAATAGAAAAAAATATGATACAAGTGAAGCTTGAAAAATTCTTAACTTCAAATGGTTAGAACATTCTTCCTAATCTTAGTCTTAAGACTCTTCCTAGTGTGGGGTCAGACCATAACCCTATTCTTTTGTGTTGGGATAACCGATTGATAAAAGGGACATACCCTTTCAAGTATGAAATCATATGGGTTTCTCATTTGGATTTTATTAAGTTAGTATCTAATTGGTGGAATTACCTTGTGCAAGGTTCTCCCATGTTTCATTTGGCACAAAAAATAAGCTGGTCAAAAAAGACTGAGGATGGAATACATTCTTCTTTGGAAATATCTTCTATAAAAAAGAACAATTCTCCAAGGACTTGAAGTATATACATAATATAATGGCTACAGGGATTAATTACATGGAGACTTGTCTTAAAGAGAAAACCTAAGAAAGGAGTGGCATAAAGTCATGATAACAAACCATCAATTTTGTTGGTTTTATGTACTTCTCTTGCACTCTTAGGGTTTTTCGCCTAAAAGGAGAGAGATAGAACACTAAAATTGATGCGGTTCACTCAAAATAAGGTATGCAAGATGAAATTAAGACTAAATTAAATGATATAAATGCAACTAAGTGATGAAATTGATTGATTATGAATGCAAAACTAATGAAATATGCAATGTTTGAAAACATAGTGATGTTTGCAAAAGACCTTATGATGAACAAAAATGCAATTAGAAACAAAAAAAAAGTTGTAACTTAGGATGTGTGCACCTGTGAGATTGATGAAGATTGGAAAGCGCTCCAGAAATCTAGAAAAATTGGCTTTTTAGTTGACTGGGACTCATTCGCCACCCTGGGTGAATTAGTCCCAGGTCAGGGTTTTCTGCCCAGAAACTGGTTTCTGCTCACTAGGTACAGGAATCTGCATTTTACTCTGTCATCCACCTTAAGTGGGACTCATTTGCCATCCATGGAAAATCAATCCTTTTTCAATTTTCTGTAAATTCAGATCTCAATTCTGCACCTTGTCACCTGTACAACACTTTTTGATGGGAATCCAGATCGTGATCTTGGAAAATACATGCAAAATAGCTTGAAATTTGTTGTCTAATGGGGGGTTTTCCTTGGTCAAACCCCTAAATGGATAATCAAACCTTGAATGGATAAAATCTGCATAAAACCCTAGCCTTAAGTGTGTCAAAGACTAGGAAAATATGAAGCATAACAAAACCCTATTCTATTGTGCTAGAATAAGATGAACAAATGTGATTTGAATGATGCAAGACTTCAATCCTAGAAATCCTACAACATATCAAAATAGATGTAAATGACATGGAAACCTTAATCTGAAGATATAGAGAAAATGGAAGATGGAATCACTTTGAAAACAAGTCTTTAGGTGTGATTTGATGGCTAGTTGCATCTCCTCAACCTAGATTTATCCATGATTCACCATAGGAATCCATCTTCAAATATTTGCAATGTTGAATCTTGAATGAAAAGTGAGCTTCAAGACTTGCAAAAACCCTAGTTTTCTACCCTAAAACTTCAACTTTGCTGTAGAAAATGCTAATGAAACTTATTGTGGAAGACTTGACTCTAGAACTTGCTTTGTAAAAAAATGACTAAAAGATGTGAAAAATGACCTAAAATGAGTATTTATAGGCATCAACACCTAATTTTCCCATTATTTAGACCTAAGAGGCCAACATTCATTGAAAAATTAAGTTGAATTGATTAAATTCCCGCTCAAAATTGAATTTCCCCCCAAAAGGGAGTCATTCACCACCCTTGGTGAATGGGTCCCACCAGAGGGGACTTATTCGTCCATGGTGGCAAATGGGTCCCACTAGTGGTTTTTGGAGGTGGGTTTTTGGGATATGCATGAATTGAGTGCTGTATGTCGAGATTTAGATGATTTCTCAAGTGAAACAGGCCTTTAGATAAAAAATAATGGGTCTTAGGGGCCTATAAATGTTGTTTTGAAGGATGAATAATGTAAGGGTACTCAAAAGTAGGTCCAAATTAAGCGCGAAATTCTCTTTTATCAAGAGTGTCCTATTTTCTATGCCACATTTAGCCCACACTTTAGCACCCATATGACTCTACATGCATATGTAAGCTAAAGGACTTTAAACACTGCACTTTATTGCATAAAAGGATACTCATTCAAAAGATGAGAGAATGAAGCCCTCAGTGTAGTTATTTGCAAAACCACAACATTAGGAACCTCATCCTACAACACAAATTTGTTAATTGTCCAAAAATCCTTTTTTCCTAACTTTCTAGAAATATAATTTGAGGGTAGATGTATGCCCCCCTTGATTCCACTTGCTTTATGGAGGTGGAATCAAGGTAGCAATCTAGCCACATCGAAGAAGGAACAATCATATCATAGGGAATTTCCAAGTACCATGCCACGTAATGATAGATGAGTGATGATGTCGGGTGCAAAATCACAATTCCAACACATCAAATGACATCGAAAACGGAATTCACTAGCTCCCGTTATGTTGTTTTGAAGAAAAGGTACTTTATTAACTCTTAAGAGAAAATAACCCTAATTTAATGCATAAGAGTAAAAGTGATGGAAATAGGTTAAAAGAGGTAAAGGAGAGTAATTTGTCACTTACTATTGCATTTTACCTTCTTGTATCCCGAGAGTGACGAGTGAGACGAGAAGATGCTGAGTAGACAGGATTACACACCTTCACGACTGGATGAGCTTTGAGAGCAGGTGGCGTGTGGCGAGCTGTACCATGAGGTGAGTCAATTCTGCAACTTTTGCTTTGTGATTTTGTAATGATTTAATGATTTTTAATGCATTTATAGGTTAATTTAGGATCTTGGAAAAAAGTTTGCAAAGTGTCCCTTTTGTTCGCAAAGTGTCCTGTTTCTTCACAAAGTGTCCCATTTCTTTGCGAAGTGTCCCGTTTCTTTGTAAAGTGTCCCAAAAGGGTTCTAAAGTGTCTAGGGCCTTTAGAAAAGCACACTAGATGAAATTTAGCACACTTGCATGATGAATAATGTAAAAATTGAAGATATTATATGAGTTTTTAGAGCATATTGTTGTGATTTTGATAGGTACCTGCCCGGTCGCGATAGCGGCTAGGGGGGAGACATATTAGTTTTCTTAGAGATCTAGCTCCAAGACTATCTGTAGTGGAGACGAAGCATCTACATGCAGTAGGCATCTATTGGGCATATCTGATGCCACCTATGAGATACCATGATGCCATGCTGATGGTCCTATGCGAGCGCTGGGATGACAACACATGTACGTTTCATCTTCTGACTAGGGAGATGACCATCACTCTAGAGGATGTACACTGGATTCTCCGAGTTCCTATTCGGGGAGAGTGGGTATATTTCTTAGGGGATCGGTCATTCCACGAGAAGAAGGCAGACATGCAGTACTGCTTGGATGGACCTGTTCATGATGAGCATGTGAGATTGAAAATCGAGCTTCCTATGCTTCTATATTCACGAGCCCTCATTGTGAGATGAATTAGGATGCATATAGTGGCTCTTGTTCTCAATCTTGATGGACGAGTGACACACCTAGATGGATCATTGGTTTACCTGATTCATGGGATGGCAGAGCGCAAGGAAATCTATGCTTGGGGATGCTGCATCCTAGCACATCTTTATTATGATCTTGTCCGATTTGTGTTTTGAGAGATTGACAGTATGGTGCACTGCACGCTTCTGCAGGTGTGGCCCTTCGAGCATATTACATGCACCAGGCCTGTCGGGTTCCCATGTGCTATAGCTATAGGATATCCACGAGTCTTTGACTATCCTCTATGATGCTTGTGGTAGTATGAAGATCTGCATTTTTGGAGGGTGATATTTGACCAGCTGGAGGAGTATGAGATCCTATGGAGACCTTCTCTACTCACACTACAATGGCCAGATCCCACAAAATAGTTGAGGAAGATGCAAATGGATAGATTTTTAGCTAGGTAGCATGACTATGTTGTACGCCCGTTCTATTATGGGCGAGTCATGTGATAGTTTGGGAAGGTGCAAACACCACCGAGGAAATGTCCCTTCATTAGGAGATCAGTGTGGAGTTCCCAAAGGCCAGGGGATACCGTTTGACTCACTATAGACCATGTTGTTCAGAGTGACTCCAATGATTCAGATCATGATCGACCACCAGTCTCCGATGCTGATGACGTCAAGAGAAAAGATGAGCATGAGGAGTGGTGGCTAGTGACATGACCAACTCCTGTATTTCCCATGGATGTCCCTATGGGTGATGTAGGACTAGCACCAGATGAGGGAGATGAGCTAGAGGATAGGGCCGAGGATATTTGATATAGGCCTGTAGATATATTTACTGATGTTATTGATGATGAGTACAATTCAAGTGTTGATCTTGACTATGAGGGCCCAGATGGAGGAGAGGAGTATGAGGATGAGGAGGATTATGAGGAGGGTGAATATTATGAGGAAGAGCCACCCCTGAGTGAGGGTGATGAGGTAGCGACTAAGGATTATCACGAGCGAGGTGAGTCTTCACACATGCGTGTGACCAGTTCACGTTCAGTAGCTACAACAGACATCAGTGTACATAGCCAAAGAGAGGCTAGCATGTCCTCCATGCCCCCCAGAGAGGATGAGATTGATATCCCTTAGCCTACTAGAGATATAGGTGATGATATTTGATTTTATGCATGTACTTGAGTGTTTTATGCTTTATATATTTATCATGATGATGTTTACTGATTGTGTATTGTCTCTATCTTGCAAGAGTGATGAGAGACTGTTGAGAGTTCTATCATCAAGCTGCCGCAAAGATAGTGCTTGCATCCATCGATGAGGAGGAGATGGACCTTGATTATGTGGCTCCACTGATCGTGGAGGAGGAGCTAGAGTCATTCAGATCTTTTGTGAGGCTATGAGCAGCATACAAGAGCATGAGGAGATGACTCCGTCGAGCTAAGATCGTAGGACAGTCATCCCAAACTCTAGTAGAGGTGGAGAGACTGCATGCAGAGCTAACACAACTATGGGCATTGGAGAGGGATCAAATGGAAAAGGAGTATCTTGTGGCTCTTGGGGGAGTACAGGGTCTGGAGTATGCACTCAGAGTTGGCGGGTCACAATCACGATCACACACGACCATCTCACAATGTCTAGGGACCGGATCATGGGCGCCAGAGCCCGAGGGGTCTAGTTCTCATAGACCTTGGTGATTTTGTATATGATATTGAGATGTACATAAAACTTGTGATATATATATATACATGCACATTTGATGTTGTTATAATTTGTCTTAATGTGTTTGAATGTTAAATGACAACGTGATTAATTAAAATAACTTATGGTAAAATTATTTAATTAATGTCTACATGATTTAACATGATTGATGTGATCTAATGCAAAACATATTTTAGTTTCACTTTAGATACAACATTGTTTTTTTTTGGTCGGTAATAGAGGTGATCTTATTAATAGTAAAAAATAGATTACAATGCAATTCATCCTACAAAAACATCTAAAACATCCTTTTTAGCCCCACTAAAACCTATATAAAAAACCTTAAGCCTGCAAACTATCCAAAGTTCACTCAAATTCATGAGTTACAAACAATGAAACTTAACATTACGGACAACAACTCCACTGGCTTTACAAGCAGCAAGCCTAAAACCAACATTACCTACAAGGGGCCTATTAATAGGCCATGAGTTTGGAGCTCAAATTGGTCTTCTTTTCATTTGATACCTGAGGACCAATGCAAAGGTTTCCTTCCTTTCTTTCTTTGCTTTCTTCCCCTTGACCGTTTGCTAGCAATCCTCTACCCTTGTCACCGCCTTTTTCCAATCCAATTATTTTTCATACAAACTCTTCAAAGCTCCATCCACGCTTCTTTTCGGTATTTGACTCTATTCCTCTGCTTTTCGGCTCCCTAACTCTTTCTCTGGAGTTCTCGCCAACCCTTTTTTCTCTCGACATTCTGGTGTTGCTGTCCAAGTTTTGGGATTTGACTCTTTTTCATCGCCATTGTGGACAACATTATCTCTACTCTCTTCTAGAATCCCTTCCAGCGCCTAGACTACACCATTCTGTTGCTGAACCACCCCTTTGTCTTCCACCAACAATTCCTTCCCTTTCTACCCCCCTTCCACCCCATCTTTCTCCTGAGAGCCCATTTGCTCCTCATATTTTTTCTCTACTGTATAATGCTTGGGGCTAACACCTTTCCACTAGGAGACTGATTTAATTGCTCTTCATTTTGCACATTGAGTAGCCAAATGTCCAGTTTGAAAGAAGACTCTACATCTAAAGGGAATCCATTTGTAGTCCTGGGGCTGCACCCAACAACCTTTTGAAGTTTTTAAATGAATCTCCTTTGGAGGTTCCTTTGATATGTCCATTTGCACTAAAATCCGGGCAAAGGTTGAATGCAAAAGGTTTGCTGACCCTTCATCCACCATTAAAAAATTCCCTAAAGAGTTCCCTACAGCCTCTAAGAAAGAATCAAACCAAAAATGCAAAGGAAAATTAGGAAGTCTCACCCAAATGGGAACCTTCTCAAATACTTCAGTGGCTGGATTAAAAGCCGGGTGCCATGGATTTAGCATGAGTGAATATTTTTCTTCCCATTCCTAGTGGTAGTCACAAAGGATCTTCTTTCTATCCTACTCTTTTAAAAAAAAAATGAAAAAACCTCTAGCCATGGGATAGATTTGAACATACCCTTCTAAGACATGTTTCCAATGATGGGAAATCCACTGGTGGAGGTCTATCAAATTTGGCCAAAATCCCCTGAATCTTCCAGTTAGACCCAACCCAGAAAAAACTTTCACATTATAAAAAATTTCTTGCTCAAGCTCATCATCTAGCTCCATTGTGACTGATCTAGATGTCAGAAGTAAGCCAAATTTCCCTCCCCTCCTTTCTGTCAAGATTTTGTTTGATGGCTTCAATGAATGAGATGGTTCCAACTGCTATCCCTAGTCTGAGTAGCTTTGAACCTCTTATCAGAACCATCACCTCCTGAGTCATGTGCAACCAAGAGCTCTCTCTTCTAGCTTTGATGTTATGATAAGCCTCTCCCATCCGTAGTAGGGCCATCGCTGCTTGGGCCTCTCCCAAATTTGTGAACCTTAGTCCCTTCAGTGCTGAGTCCCCTTGTATTGCTAGCCCCCTATTGCTCATTCTTTAGGACCTGTTGTGCACACCCGTCTCCACCATTTAATCTAAAACCCAAAAACCCGCCTCCCTTTTCTATCAACGCCTTAAGTGGGGTCTTCAATTTCTAAAGGTTTCCAAGCTCAAACACTATGGATGCTTTGCATCTTCATTCTTCCCTATCAACAAAGATGTTGAGTAACCCTTTGTCCTGACCACATTCTGCCTGGGAGTCACCACCAATCACAAACACCCTGTCACTGTTTTGTTTATGATTCTTTTGATTTCCCTCTGCAAGTCTCCCTTGACCAACCTTCTCCATGCTGCATCCTTCATTGTGCTGAAAGTTGCAAGATCCATCCTAAAGAGCCCTTCTAGACGGACTCTGCCGCTGCAAAATCCCATTCACCTCAAAGCTCTATTTTCAACCGTTAGCCTCTAGAGCCATTTCTGCTTACAACTCAAAATTTGTTTCTAGATATAACATTGTTGAATGAAAGAGAGTATGTTAAATTAGATACACCTATAACTCATATAAGGATCAAACTTAACATAACATGAGGGTGAATGGTATGAAGCCTAAAGTAATTATAAAATTAACTTAAATAATTACCCTAGTGTTCAAGACAAACACAAGATCAATTGTCAAGAATGAAGCAATGTGAAAGTTATTTAAAATGTAATCAAATAACTTAGGCAACACTGCTTTACCCATCATACTATTCAAAGAGATTAGAGGTAATACCGACGTAGATGCACAACATTAATAGGTTCCTTAAGGGGTGTTTTGTTGAGCTCTGTTAATATGTAAGAACTAGACCCATAAATGGTGTCGACTATGTAACTTGGTCCTAACCAATTAGGGATGAATTTATCTTTGTCTTCATGGTCAGCTTGAGTATTGTGTTGATTCTCATAGAGAACAAAATCACCCTTTCCAAACGTTCAAGGAAGGACATGAGTATTGTGTTTTCGTTGTAATTGTTTAATGTAAGCTTGAAGATGCTCAAGAGCGTTAATGCGCTTTTCATCGAGCATTTCAAGCTAGTGCAATTGTTGATCTTTATAAGTGGCTTCATCAATAAGGTCTTGAAGAGCAATTCACAGTGTAGGAATTTCTAACTCCAAGGGCATAATCGTGTTAGTACCATAAACAAGGTTATAAGGTGTAGTTCCCATAGATAATCTAACACTTGTTCGATAGGCCCAAAATGCATAATGTAATTGCGTATGCCAATCCTTATGATGTTTGTTAATAGTCTTCTTTAGGATTCGTTCAAGAATCTTATTAGTGCTTTCAGCTTGTCCATTGGATTGCAGATAGTAGGGTGTGGAAAATCAATGTTGAATGTTGAATGTTTCAAGAAATTTCTTTACATCATTATTCTTAAATAGGGTTCCATTGTCTGAAACGATTGTGGAAGGAATTCCAAAGCGAGCAATTATGTGTTCCAATATGAAATGACAAATTACTTTAGCAGTTGTAGATCGAAGAGGAATAGCTTCTACCCATTTTGTGAAATAATCTGTTGCGGTTATGATAAATGTATGCCTGATAGAAGAGGGTGGTGAAATTTTCCCAATAAGATCCAATCCCCATATTGAAAACAGCCAAATGGGAATTTGGGCACAAAGCTCAAAAGTAGGGGCATGAATCAGATTGCTATGTTCTTGACATTTGTGACATCATTTAACATAAGAAAAGTAGTCTTTCTCCATATGCCTCCAATAATATCCCATACAGATTGAAGTTTTTGCACTAATGACCTTCCTCCAAAATGACCTCCACAGGCACCAACGTGAGCATGCTTAAGGGCTATAGGAATTACAAAGTCCCTAAGACACCTTAGTAAGAGCCCATTGAGGGATCTTATATACAACACATCGACAAGGATTATGTATTTGGCTGCTAGTTTGCGTAAATGATTTTGAGTGTTTCTTGTTGTGGGCTCGAGAATGGTATCATCTTTTAAATAATTATATATTGTGTCATACCATTCTTGCAAGTCGTCTTGAGTTATTGTTAAAATGTCTCCTAATCGGGTATCAATCAAAGGTTTCATGATGGGATGAATAACAAAGGTGAAGTCTGTTGAAGGATCATGAGGGGATATAAGAGATTGCACTCGCCATCACATCTGCATGTCGATTGTCTTTTCATGGGATGTTATCAATGGTGAATGATTCAAACTTCTCTAACAGTTTCATTGTAAGATCCTTGTATTTTGATAATTTTCCATGTTTAGTTTGATATGTCCCAGTGATTTGTTTGATTACTAATTGCGAATCACCAAAGATTTTGATATCTTTAGCACCCATGGTTAAAGCAACTTGCAATCCTATGATTAATGTCTCATACTCAGCTATGTTATTTGTGCATAGGAAATTTAATTGATAGGACAAGGGAATCGACTTTCCATCAAGCAGAATTAATACCACTCCAACACCGAAACCTGTTCTACACTTAGATCCATCAAAATAAAATTCCTATGTTTTAACATTAGTGGTCAAGACACTATCATTAGGAAAGGATTCATGATTAGGTAAAGTGAGAGGAGAAGGGGCATTAGCTAAGTGATCAGTTAAGGCTTGTCATTTGATTTCTTTTTGGGAAACAAACTTAAGGTCAAACTCAATTAACAACATCACCCACTTAGCTAAGCATCTAGATAGGTTGGTTTTATTAAAAAGATGCTTAAGGGGATCAAATTTTGTCATGACTTGTATTTCAGCATTTAGTAAATAATGTCGCAACTTACTAGTAGTGAATACAAGGGCTAAACATTATTTTTCAATTGGTGAGTATCGAGTTTCATAATCAATTAAAGTTTGACTAATGTAATAAATAGGATGTTGTTTTCCATGATCATTTGGTTGATCCAACAATGCTGCAAGAGCATAGGCTGATACGGCTATGTAAAGGATAAACAGTTTATTTGGCACAACAGGTTGTAAAATGGGTGGAGTTGCAAGGTATTCCTTTAAACTCTCAAAATCCTATTTACAATCCTCATTCCAATAAAAAGGCACATCCTTTTTGAGAAGATGTGTGAAGGGTAATGTGCGATTGACTAAAGATGCAATGAAACAATGGATAGCTTGAATTCGACATTGTAATGTGTGTAATTGAGAAATGTTCTTAGGAGGTGGCATGCTAATAATGACATCAATTTTCTTCGTGTCCACCTCAATGCCTCTGTGAGATATGAAAAACCCCAAAAGTTTTCCACTATCTATGCCAAAGACACACTTTTTCGGATTTAATCGCATGTTGTATTTATGTATTATTTCAAATATTTTCTGAAGGACATTCACATTATCTTATCTTGTTAAGGATTTAGCTAGGATGTCATAAAAATAATCTTCCAAGATTTTATGTATGTAATCATGAAAGATCAATGTCATTGCTCATTGATAAGTTGCGCCGACATTCTTTAAACCAAAAGGCATCACAACCCGACAAAACGTTCCCCAAACATTTGTAAATGCAGTTTTGTATTGATCTTGAGGGTTGATAAAGATTTGATTATAACCAGAAAATCTGTCCATGAATGACAACAAAGCATGTCCAATAGTTGAATCCACGATCATGTCAATATTAGGAAGCAAAAAGTCATCTTTTAAAGAGGATTTACTCAAGTCATGAAATTTTGTACATATCCTAATATGATTATCAGGTTTAGCAACTGCGAAAATGTTTGAGATCCAAGGAAAAATAATCAATAGGGCGAATGAAACCTGCATCAAGGAGTTTTTCAAGCTCCACTTTAACATGCAAGGCTATGTTAGGGTGCATTTTATGTATCTTTTGGCGAATGGGTTTAGCATTTTCAGCGAGAACGATGTTATGTGTCACAAATTTTGGGTCAATTCCTGGCATATCAAAATATTTCCAAGCAAATTTTTTAGGAAAATCATGAAGCAAAGTTATAGTATCCTCTTGTTCTTCATCATCAGGGCACTTCCCAATATTAATAACTTTGTCTTTATCATCTATGTCCATTGTCAATGGTATCACCTAAGGGGAGTGCATTAGATTTAGGAACTTTGGGATCATATGGTTCTTTAGTGATATCACTATCATTTTGCTTGGTAATTATCACAACACAAGTAACCTGTTTCATGGGAGTTGTAGAAGATGTGTTATCATAAACTCCTAACACTTTTTTTAGAGTTTCATCACTATCAACATACTACCATGATGATGGTAAGTCCATATCAAGCAATTCAGGATGTTTGATTGTGAGATTGTGTTTTGGTTGACATGTAATAGTGTTGATGTTCAAAGATGGTCGTTGAGTAGCTTTTGTCATCTTAGAAAAAGAATATCCCAATCCAATTTTTGTCTCTTGTGTATTAGGTTCTATAGGGACATGAATACCTTGTTCATGCTTTCCATAGCCTTTTCCAGTATATCCCAATTGTTTCACAAGTTCATAGCCTTTTCCATAAATTCTTTCCATTTCCTTCAGATCTTAGGAAGATATTGATAATCTATCTCATCAAAATTTGTTGTGTACGTTGTAGTTTCTTCCAAAGTAGAGGAGATAGATGTTTGAGAAGATTTCTCTGAATTGAGTTGACATGATGGTTGCTTGTTCGTGTTTCTCATCCTTCTTTTGTGTGATTGTGTATTCGTCCATAAATGAAGGTGTGAAATCTAAGGATCCCCAATCATCACCAAATAATTTAGACACCGATTCCTCATCTTTTTGTTCAATTTTAAGAGGTTCTATTTTGGATGTTGGAATTAATGTATTTAGAGGACTTGTAGTTCCTTTTTTAAGGTGTAAGCAACTTTCAGGCTCGAGGTCTATTTAAACTTGACAAATGTGGTTGTTATAGACATATTTCATTATACAATGAAGGGTCGAAGACACTGCATTCATCTCATGAATCCATGGTCTGCCTAAAAGAAGATTGTATGAAATATCATAAGAAATGGCATGAATAGGAGTTTGCATAGTAGCCACCCAAATTGTAATAGGCAAAGTGATTACACCAAGCAGTTGCTTTATTATATTGTCAAATCCTTGAACAGATAAGGAATAAGGTTTTATTTGGGATTTTTCAACATACAATCTATCAAGGATATTCACACTACACACATTAAGGGAAAAACAATTATCAATGAGGGTTCTTTTGATACCTATTCAATTGAATTGAGCAATTATCGTAAAGGCTTCATTTTTTTTTCACTAAAGGAGGGAGCTCATGTTGATGGAAAGTAATGTCTAGATTAACTTTATTCATTCCATGTATTAAAGTTTCCACATCATTTGGAGTTGTACCAAGAGGAACCACAATTTTTTGTAATGTTGTTTGAAGAATAGTGTGGTAATTTGGTGAATTTTGAAGTAAATCCCAAAGGGAAATCTATGTAGGAGTATTCTTGAATTGTTAAACAAGATCGTACTACTTTGTGTGTGAGAGAAAGCGAGGAGAACTAGGTGGATTAGGTAAAGGTAAAGAGGGTGGGGTTGGTTGCAGTGGTTGCTGATTGTTTCACGTATTATATGTATGAGCAACAATAATATTACTGGATTGTTGCAACACATTAGGTTTAGGTGGGTAAAGAGTAAACTCGAGTTTATTGGAAGGATGAAGTTTATGCGAGGGTGGGAAAAGAATGAGTTGAGGTTGAATCACATTAACATCCTTAGTTTTAGATTGTTCACGACAAACCTTAGTGAATGAATTAAGTGAGATGAAGCCTTGAAGGGCTTCATCTAACAAATCAAATTCATCACAACCAAAAGGCTTGAGAGATAAGTTGTCATTAATTGGTTTAGGCTTCTCAGGGAAAACTTTAGAGGCATTAATGTTCTTTGTTGTAGGTTGGTCACAACAAACCTTAGTGGATGACTTCGGTGAGATGAAGCCTTGAAGGGATTCATCTAACAAGTCAAATTCATCACAACCAAAAGGTTTGAGAGATAAGTTGTCATTAATTGGTTGAGGCTTCTCATGGCAAGCTTTAGAGGATGAAGTGAGTGAGAGGAAGTCCTGAAGGACTTCATCTAACTTGTCTACATCATCAGTACTACGAGGCTTGGATGAGATGGTGTTTCTAAATTGAATCATTTGTTTGAAAGGTTGGTTTGATGTTTTTGTTTTTTTGTTTTTATGTATTGATGAATCTTATTTAAAAGAACTAGGAACTAATGCTGAAAAGGAAACTTGCAAAAATATAATACTATCCATAAATTCCATGAAAGAAAATGATGCTTATGCAAATGATTTAGATATAACAAAAATTAATTGAACGAAAACAAAAAAGGAACTGCAAGAAACAAAAAATTGCAAAGCAGGAAACTGAATTTTGGAAATACTGATGCAAAATTGTAGTGGGACTGATTCACCCAAGGTGGCGAATGAGTCCTAGAAGAGGTGTTTTTAATTTTTATTTTTATTTTGATGTTTTTCTATGTGTTCAGGTCTGTACAATGCAAATAAATACTAGAAATGTAGAATTTTGAAATGATTTGATGAAATGAAATGCAATAATGACCTCTAAATGATAGTTTCACTAATGCAGATTTTAGCAAGCCCTAAGATGCAAAAGCTAATGCAATTGAGTCCTGGGATAAAAATGAAAATGAAAATAAAAAAGAGATAATGTTCAATATGTAGGTTCACCAAAATGAACCATCAATTTTGTTAGTTCTATGTACTTCTCTTGCACTCATAGGGTTTTTTACCTAAAAGGAGAGAGATATAGAACACTAAAATTGATGTGTTTCACTCAAACTAAGATATGCAAGATGGAATTAAGACTAAATGAAATGATCTAAATGCAACTAAGTGATGAAATTGATTGATTATGAATGCAAAACTAATGAAATATGTTATGTTTGAAAACACAGTGACATTTGCAAAAGACCTAAAAAGATGAACAAAATTGCAAATAGAATCAAACAAAAAGTTGTAACTTAGGATGTGTGCACCTGTGAGATTGATGAAGACTAGAAAGCACTCTGGAAATCTAGAAAAAATGACTTTTTCGCTGACTGGGACTCATTCGCCACCCTGGGCGAATGAGTCCTAGGTCAGGGTTTTCTGCCCATAAATTGGTTTTTGCTCACTAGGTACTAGAATCTACATTTTACTCTATCAACCACCTCAAGTGGGACTCATTCACCATCCATGGTGAATCAATCCTTTTTCAATTTTTTGCAAATTCGGATCTCAATCTTGCACCTTATCACTTATACAACTCTTTTTGACGGGAATCCGGATCTTGATCTTGGAAAGTACTTGAAAAAAACTTGAAATTTGTTGTCTAATGGGGGTTTTTCCTTGGTCAAACCCCTAATTGGGTAATCAAACCTTGAATGGATAAAATATGCATAAAACCCTAGCCTTAAGTGTGTTAAAGACTAGGAAAATCTAAAGCATAACAAAACCCTAATCTATTGTGCTACAATAAGATGAACAAATGTGATTTGAATGATGCAAGACTTCAACCCTAGAAATCGTACACCATATAAAAATAGATTTAAATGACATGAAAATGAAATGCAAACCTTAATATGAAGATAAAGAGAAAATGGAAGATGGAATCACTTTGAAAACAAGTCTTTAGGTGTGATTTGATGGCTAGTTGCATCTCAACCTAGATTTCTCCATGATTCACCATAGGCATCCATCTTCAACTCTTTGCAATGTTGAATCTTGAATGAAATGTGAGCTTCAAGACTTGCAAAAACCCTGGTTTGTTGCCCTAAAACTTCAACTTTGTTGTAGAAAATGCTAATGAAACTTATTGTGGAAGACTTGACTCTAGAACTTACTTTGTAAAAAAATGACTAAGAGATGTGAAAAATGACCTAAAATGAGTATTTATAGGCATCGACACCTAATTTTCCCATTATTTAGACCTAAGAGGCTGACATCCATTAAAAAATTAAGTTGAATTGATTAAATTCCTACTAAAAATTGAATTTCCCCCCAAAAGGGACTCATTCTCCACCCTTGGCTAATGGGTCTCACCAGAGGGGACTCATTCACCCAAGGTGGTGAATGGGTCCCACTAGTGGTTTTTGGAGGTGGGTTTTTAGGATATGCATGAATTGAGTGTTGTTTGTCAGGATTTAGATGATTTCTCAAGTGAAACAGGCCTTTAGATAAAAAATAATGGGTCTTTGGGGCCTATAAATGCTATTTTGAAGGATGAATAATGCAAGGATACTCAAAAGTAGGTCCAAATTAAGCATGAAATTATCTCTTTTCTCAAGAGTGTCCAATTTTCTATGCCACATATAGGAGAAGAAATTATTGGAAGAAAAAGTATTGAATTGAATGGCTAACTAAAGGAGATATGAACACTAAGTTCTTCCATCAGCCCACTCTTAGGCATAGAAGGAGAAGTGCCATCAAAATTTTGGTTAACTCAGATAGTAGTATCTTAGCTACAAATGAGAAGATTGGAGAAATTGTTGTTTCCTTCTTTCATAAGACCTTTTAGGACTACTTAGGGGATATTAGTTGTCAGCATGAAATTTTTAATGTGATTTATAATGTGTTAAGTGAGAGGGACAATGAGGAGATGGTTAAAAATATCTTTGGGGATGAAGTGTGGGTTGTTGTCTTCTCTTTT
>VDFB02151554.1:0-44889 GCA_007258455.2 Sequoia sempervirens
TATTCATTAAAAAATTATCAGAAAAATCATGCATCAACTACATACTATTAGCTAATTTCTAATTGGAGCAATTTTAAAAATACTAAAAAAAGGTTCATCGTGCTAGGGATGTACAAGAGTTGCTATGTTATGTTTTTTTGACAAAAACCACACCAATTTTTGTACATCCCTCTTTTGAACCCCTTAATCTCAACCATTTTCAAAATAAATTAGTAGTTTAGAAAGTAGACTCAGAGCACTTTGATCCTTGTTTAAATTGTTCCATCTCAAAATTTTGAGTGTAACTATCCTCAATTTCACGTCCAAGGTTAGTATTTCCTGATTTTATAAAAAAAGTGGCCACTTAAGCCCCATTTTTGGGACCCATCTTTTTTCACTTACCCGTAGGAATCGATAACCTCATGTTCTTGTGTAACAATGTCAAGAGTAAAGGGATCTTGTTCTGAATGAAGATCATCTACGTGTCCATCCAAAGAAGGAATCTCATGGGTAGATGGAGGAGTATGTGTTGTATGGATATGATCATCATTTGTGGCATCTTGTATAGATTGGAAAATTCCCATTAGATAATTGTAATATCTTGGAGATATGGATTCTTGATCTTGATTAATTTTTTTTTTGACATGCTTTGGATCAAATTCTTGACATGGGTCAATTTCAAAGGATGGATTGCTTACAAAGGGTTCTTGGATATATTCATTAGACATGGGAAGTGGCTCAATATCCTCTTGATCTTTGAGTGGATTTGGATCAAGTGTTGAGTTAAGGATTCCTTCAATATCTACAACCATGAGGTCAAAGGATATCAATATGTCTTGGAAAGGACCATTGCTAGACTTTGGTGCAAGATATTGATCATGCTTTGGAATAAATTCTTGAGATATGTCCTCTAACTCATTAGGTGATGTAGAGATATTATCAACATGATCATTGGCAGATGGATCTTGGATTATGCAAATAGGATAAAATAGTGTTAATACTCCTTGAAATAGATTGTTGTTGGATATTGTTGAGGGGTTTTGATCATGATTAAAAAGTGACCCTTGATGTATGTTGATTTGATCATTGGATGAGGTAGAAACATCTCCAAGGTGCTCATTGATCGATAGATCTTGATCAACAATTGTGGTGGAGAGATTGTCACTACTATCATTATGTGTTGAATCTTGATCATTGTCCTCAACAGTTATTTTTCTTTGATCAAGAAGGTCTTGGATGAGATTTTTGAGTTGAATAATTTGATGTTTTATGAATATTTTATCTATGCTACTCACAATAAGCTCTACCCTTATTCCAACGGAAGTTTATGATAGATTTGAAGCACTTACTTTTGGAAGAGTGATGAGTTTTGCATTAACTAGCTTGTGTAATGCGGATTCAATTGGCTCTCCCAAAGGAGTGTTTTCACATTTGTTATCTTGTGAGATTTGTGCTTGTTGAGAAGACTCTTGTCATGATTGATCTTGTTGAGGTTGTTGATTTTGATATCCAACTTCTTGATATTGAATATTTTGTTCTTGATGTGGTTGGGGACACAACTAAATGTTTTGATGACATGGCTTAACCAATGGGGGGTGTAGATTTTTGGGTGGACATGTCTCTTGGTGCAATGAATCAACTATATTGGTAAGTGAAGCAATTTGATGTCACAAAATTTTATCTTGATTTTGATTTTGACCCCCTTGATATAGTTGATTTGGTTTTTGGTCAAGCATATTTGGAATATACACTTGTGGTATTTGTATGGGATCATGCACAAATTGATTTTAGACAATGTTCTAATTTGAGATGATGGTCAAATTTTAAATTATAGGTTAACATTGACCATTTTTGTGGTTTTGAAACACATTGCTTTGATTTAGGTAACCTTGATTTTGTATGGTGTTACCTTAATTTGGATCAATGCATTGAGTTGTCAACATATTTTTTGGATTTTGAACAACATTGGTGTGATTTACAAACGTATTTATCCCATAATTCACCAAGTGTGGATTTGATATGTTCATGTTTGGTAAGTTTGTATTTGGTATATTCACATTTGGCATGTATTAATTTGATGGGATAATGTTGTTTTGTTGAAGACTCATGCATTGATCATTTAGTTGATAGATTTGAAGGTTTCAACTTTGATTTAAATCTACCATAGGGAAAGGTGTTCTAAAATTTAGATTGGGCATACTCACACTTGTTGTATCATTGAGGTTTGTAGGATATAATGATCCCAAGTATGAATTGTATAAATGTGAGTTTTGATAATCAATTGGTATTGTAAGGCTTTGATATTTTGGTTGATTTATATCACTCATGATGTATGAATCAAGTTTATATTCCATGTTTTTCTTGTGTTTTGAACTTGTTTGGACCATAAAATTGGGATCAAATTTTAGAAGTATGTGGGACGAACCTTTGACTTCTTTGGTTGATCTAAACTTTAGGTATAAAAATAAATTCTTGGATTTCTTAGGATCAAATGATGATGGTGTGAAGGATGAATGATGTGGGTTTTTTAACTTTTAGGAACTTTGGATAAATACTAGACTTTAGGATTTTTTATTTTGATTGTGTTGATTTGGATGATGAACTTGTAAACCCTAAGATGTAGATGTGATCTTAGGATGAAATTTTCCAAAAGGGGGTGCTAATTTAACTAAGTGTGTAAGAAAGGATTCATTCCTACACACCTAACTAAATAAGGTGATTTTGATTTGGTCTAAAATGATTTATCAAAAGTCTAGCATAATGATGTTTCCAAAGTTCTAACAAGTTGTTTGTGAGATGGATTTTAATAAATGTTTTGATGATAGATGAAGGTGTTTTTTTTACCCTAGATGAACCTAGAAGGAATTCATTTACAAGACCAAGGTGTTGAAGAAAATTCTTTACCCTATAAATGACTCAAACCCAAAATAATCAATACCTTAAATGAGGGGCTTATATTGGACATACAAGTCTGGATCATCCCTCGAAAGATGTCTATAAAAATTTCTTAACAAAATGTTCCTATTGCGATAGAGTGCCACAATGTGTTTCTTGATAGCCTTTGGGCTATCATGTCTAAGTTTGAAGTGGTGACATGTGGACCTTCGTTTAGGAATTTTGACCTTGCGAGAAATCATGAAGATAAGCACATGTGTGGGGTTCAATTGTGATTTTATCTTAATTAATGAATTATTTTTACCACATCAACTTGTCTTGCTTAAATTTCAAACTAAATGTCTATGTCTAAGCTCCTTTTCATTCCACAAGGTCCATTATGTGAAATTCAAAGAACCAAGGCCATAGTTTCCCTAGGTTGACTTTGAAGAGAGTGAATTGAGATATGAGTTCAATACTTAGAAGCCTCTAAAGTTGAGATCCTTAGGGACAAGCATTAGTATTAAACTCTTCAAAGGTATTCACTGTTTTCAAAGGGTTTGAAATTTTGATGATTTGTTCAATGTTTGTTTCAATGTTTTAGAACCAAGCAATGTGTTCAATTGACATGTAAAAATGCACAACCTAGGCTGGAGAGATACTACTTGTTGAGTCCCTACTTGGATTACTCCAAACACTAAGACAAAGCAAACAGCTAGAGATTTGGTGGCATTGGCTCCCCCTTACATGACACGAGCACACCAAATATCAAACCCAAAATATTTAAAGATCTGAAGGATTTTTCTATTTCTACAATGAATATTGGAATGTAGGGTAGCTTCAAAATGACTGTTCTTGCACCAGCAAGTAAAAAAGGTTTTTTGGTCTCTACAACAAGTTGGATCTTAATTTGAAAATTTTGGATAAAACTAGTGCCATACATGCAGCAAGATTAGCTCAATTAAGAGGCCCCCTAGTCCCTTCCTAAGAATGGATTTTAACGTATCACACAGATACTAGGGGTGGCACTTGTTGGTATGGTACAACAACACGAGTTGGTTGATGACTTTAGTTACAACTAAATAATTTATATAAAGTACCAAAATGAAAGTACCGCTTGGGTCATTTCCTCTCACAAGTTGGGAGGCAGGCCCTCTGAAGGTAACAATTTGACATGAAAACAAAATGTGTAAAAAAATATCAAGATGTTTTTTGTCACCCAAAATTGCCAAAAGGTGCAAGGGGAGAGGATATATACTTGAATTGCACAAAAAGCAAAAAGCTACACTTGAGTGTTTCTCGTCACCCAATATTGCACGAGGCGCAAGGGGAGAGGATGTTGGAAAAATGAGTAAGTTAACTATATGTTGTCATTGATGTCACCATGTTGGTCGTTTGGTCTAGTACTCTTAAACCGGTGCGTATAAATGACTTATCTTCTCTAGTTGTTGATCTAGTATTTTTGGTGCCCCTCCAGTATTCTAGTCCGCATTTTTCCGCAGTTGACAACTTGTGATTATGGTTTTGGGAAATTACTTATGGATGTTAAAGGCATGCATGATCAGGATATTTCGTGTTCTTGTGCTCGTACAATGAAGTGACATTATTCTAGTTGCATTGAAGACTATTCCTGGCCGACTTGATAAGTTAATTTTGATATGATATGAGAAACTTATGTGAAATCTATTTCTTGATCCGAGCCGACACAATGTATCATGCTAATAGTCAAATTGCATTTTGAAAATATTTTGTGGAGCGAACAGTTGATACATTTTTTAAAAATGAATTGCATCCAATTAGGCTGACCTAATTGGTGCTTGCGATGGAGATCAGATATATATATAAGTATATGGAAAACAGTTTTTGTGAGTGAGTAGTGAAGAGAAGTAATTTTATGTAGAAAATAGAAAAGAGACAGAAGAAATATTGAGCGAGTAATGAGTGTGAAGGTGTGATAAAAAAGGCAACATTTCTGAGCATCTCCAGAACTGTATCAGCACATGATAGGTGCATCTTTCCAGTTCATTTTTGGACTGTAAAGCATTATTCTATTTTTGTATAATCTTGTGTAGGTAGTGAACCTCCTTGTTGGATAGTGAGTCCTTTTTGTAGGCAGTGAGCCTTTGTACTTGGATAGTGATTCCTTCTTTTGGCAATGAGCCTCTTTTGAAAATACTATATAGTGTGAGTTAACCCTCACCGTGGTTTTTCCCTTATTGATTTTTCCACGTAAAAATACAATGTTCATTGTGTTGATTTACTTTCTATTATTTAATTTTCCATGCTTATATTTAATAACAAAATAGTGTGGTTGAAGATTTGATAAGTGATAAAGTTTTAAGGTTGAATTTGTGTGACAACTGATTCACTCCCCCCTATCAGTTGTCCTATGCTTGTTTAACAATTGGTATCAGAGCTTTTGGTTCCTTGTGTAGAGCTTAACCGCTTGAGGAGGATCCTGAAGGCTAGTTGAATGGATGATAAAGGAGAGCTCTAGATTGCTCTTGAAGATCTTGACAAAGTGGAAAGAGAAAATAGAGATCTAAAAGAGAATCTTGATGAAGCAAATGAATGTTCTCAGAAATTGAAGGAGTAGTTGAAGAAATTTAAGGAAAGACACAGAGAAATAAGTGAATAGCTGAAACAAGAAATAATTGGACTAAAAGTGACAGTAGAAGAAAAGAACAGGATTGAAGAATGTCTGAATACAATTGTGCAGAACAAGTCTGATGAATGTTCCAGAATCAAGCAAGAGATAGTAAACTTAAGAGTGGATCTAGAGAAGGCTAAACTCATTGAAAGTAATTTTAAATCTAGCTCCAATAAACTTGAAGAATTTCTTGTAGGACAAAAACCATGTAATGACAAAGGTGGCTTAGGAGTTGATACCAATGAAAGTTCTAAAGATGCGAAGAAGAATCAAGGCAAGAGGAAGCAAAGAAGGAATTTTGCAAGAATACCACCTGTGAGATAGCCTAATGCATAGAGGTATCCCTCTTTTAATGGTGTTTTCTTTTCTTGTAATAAATATGGTCATAAAGCAACTGAATGCAGGAGAAGGATGAACTGGTTTTCTAGTTCTCTTTCCAAAAGATGTTTTGAATGTGGTAAGTTTGGACACAAGGCTACAAAATGCAGATCTCAAGTGAGTATGTTCAGTCGGGTAATGAGGAACAGGTTTAATGAAGGCAAAATGAATCAATTCTTTAATGGCTACTGCTATAACTACAATAAATTTGGACACAAAGAAAATTAGTGTAGATCGAGGAATAATGGAGGATAGTCTAATAAAAAAGGTGTGATATGTTATAATTGCAATAAACCTAGACATGTATCTAAAGTTTGCAAGAATAAGAAAGGAATGAAGTCTGCTCCAAAAGAAAATAGTGAACCGGTAAAGAATATTGACAAAGAAGAGATGAAGCAAGAAATGGATAAGGTATGGAAGAAGAAAGAAGAAGAAGAAGAATCTAAGACTCCTAATGTGCATGTACCCTCATTTGTTACAGATGGCTTATTTAGAATTTAGACCTAGCATGGTCTTAGGGGGAGCATTATCAAAATATCATAAAAACCCCTTGGAAGAATGGCATGCCAGAGGCTAGCATGTGGTTAGAATGAGAAGAATGATTATTCAGAGGTTTTGGAAAAGGAATCAAAGAAAAATATGTTGGTATAAGGATTGGCAGACCAAATTAGGTTTTTTTATGCTAAGTGAAGTGTGTGTTTAGCAGTTTTTTGTGTCTGACACATTTAATGCAGTTAGGGAAAACTCAGTGGTGGTTAAGTAAAAATTTGTAATGATTTTTGGTTAATTGTGCATCTGAAGTTTTTGGAAGGTGCTCTGAAGAAATCTTGAGGCATGCTCAAAGTATTTTTGAAGGGAATTCAAAGATTGATTCAGGTAATCTAGAAACATTTTTCTCTTATTGTAAAAGGAAAGAAAAAAATTGAAAATTTTTTGCTAGATGTCAAGAGAAGCAAAGCAATGGATGATGGTTTTGTGGTGTTACCTCTCTGAAGCTGAAAAAGGTTGAAGTAGAAGGATACGATCATAGTAAAATGAAAGGAATTGAGCTAGGGTTGAGCGGAGTCGAATTACAGAACATAAAAACCCTAGGGATGTATTTATGGAGTGAATTTATGTGGATTACAGATAAAGAGGTTATCTTGTTCTTGTTGAACTGTTTCAAGGACAGAAGCATTTGCTTTGGACAAACCCTATTTTATCTTGAAGGAAGCAATCGAAGTGATCACTGGATTATGTAGTGTTGGAGAACTCCCTGGAAAGAAAACTATGAAGTATAAAGATGTGGAGGAGCTGACTGGCATCGACAGAGATCTTAGAGCACTGTTGATTGATACACTTGTTGACTCAGCCGTTAGGTATGTTGTGTATGGTATCTCATAAAAAAATTATTTCAGAAACCATGAAAGCTCAACTTTAGCTATTGTCGTACATATTACCCACATGATGGTTAAGGAGAATAGACAGTTTGATTTATGTAGCTTGTTACTTAATAATTTACTTGAAAATGTTTGAATGTCATTGGTTGAGAATTATGCCTTTTGTTTTGGATCCTTGCTAGTATGTCTGGTGTTCTACTTTCTGAATTCTCTACCAGGAAAAGATAATGTGATGTGGGAATTCGATATCCCTATTGGAAAGAAAATTTACATATATCTAGAGTCTTTGGAAGATAATGTGAATATGTGTAGATCATATTTCTCATCTTTGTGAACAAACCTTGCTCCAATATATCTGCATCAAGTCAATTTGAAGAGGGCTCTTCCTCTGGAAAAAGAGAAATGGAGGTTGTTATCAGTTATTCCCCTCTGGAATCGAAAAGGAGAAAAGAGATAATTGAAGACATCATTGACATTTCATATGAGAAGGAGAAAGAATCTCTGACTGGTACTGAATCACCTAATCTAATGACATCCAATCTATGATAGTTGAAGGAAAAATAAAGAAGATTGGTGAACTATGGAATTTTTCCTCGCCTATTGACAAATTGAAAATCAATGATGCTCTAGTAGATTATCTACTTCAGCAAGGTATTGAAGTATCTGTTGTTTCTAATTTCTTGCCAGAAAATATAATGAGATTTTTGAAGAGAGGATGTTGCTTGAAGGTCTGGAAGGACGAAAAAATGGGAATCTTGGTTGAAAGGAGATGTAAAAAGGCTATGCAGAGATTGTCTGGATTGATTGAGGAAACAAAGAAGTGTGTTAAAGAAATTTTAGATGTTTACAAGTATTATCTTCGGTGACCTACAGTTGTAAATAAATTCAAAAGTAGAATTGAAGCAATTGAAGCCGAGGTGAACAACATTGGAAAGAATTTTGATATATTTGAAGAAAAAGAAGGGAAGCAAAGGATAAGATTTGGTGAACTAAGGCTAAACTAATCATTACACAAAGATAGAGAGATGATGTGAAAAATACCTTTTGGCTTCTTTAAGAAATTTTTCAAGTCCGGTTAGAGCATCTTTTCATAATTCTTATTGATGTTGAAGATGTTGAGAAATAATGTTTTGTTGAAGATTGGTCACCCTCCTTTACTCTATTGCGATTATTGGAAAGTTCATGCACAAAGATGGAGTCTGTTATTTTTAACTGGAAGAAGTTGTATCCAATTCTCAAGGAAAGGTATAAGAAGTCATTCCAGGTGAAGAATGTCATCTTCACTTAATTTTTGCTTAAATGTTCTGGATTGTTGGAAGTTTTTGAATATTTTTGGAAGTCTTTGGAAATTTTGATGTCACCATGTTTACTCTCATTTTTGGTGCCCTTTTCCATTGATGTCAATGGGGGGGAGTGTTGGAGATAGTGGAGAAAGTTAAAAAAAAATTGAGGAAAGAAGGAGAATTTTTGTTTACATGTTTCCATCAATGACAAAGGGGGAGATTGTTGGAAAAATTAGTAAGCTATCTATATGTTGTCATTGATGTCATTAGTAATTTGGTCCAATACTCTTAAACTAGTGCATATAACTGACTTATCTTCTCCAGTGGTTGATCTGGTATTTTTGGTGCCCCTCTGGTATTCTAGTATACATTTCTCCGCAGTTGAAAATTTCTTATTACGGTTTTGGGAAATTACTTATGGATATTAAAGACATGCATGATCAGGATATTTTGTGTTCTTGTGCTTGTACAATGAAGTGACATTATTCTGGTTGCATTGAAGACTATTCCTGGTCGACTTGATAAGTTAATGTTGATATGAAATGAAAAACTTATGTGCGATCTATTTCTTGGTCCAAGCCAACACAATGTATCGTGCTAACAGTCAAATTGCATTTTAAAAATATTTTGTGGAGCCGATAGTTGATACCTTTTTAAAAAATGAATTGCATCCAATTAGGCCAGCCTAATTGGCGCTTGCGATGGAGATTGGATATATATATAAGTATATGGTGAACATTTTTTGTTAGTGAGTAGTGAAGAGAAGTAAGTTTGTGTAGACAATAGAAAAGAGATAGAAGAAATATTGAGCTAGTAATGAGTGTGAAGGTGTGATTAGAAAGGCAAAAATTGTGAGCATCTCTGGAACTATATCAGCACATGATAGGTGCATCTTTCCAATTCATTTTTGGGTTGTAAAGCCTTATTCTATTTTTGTATAATCTTGTGTAGGTAGTGAGCCTCCTTGTTGGACAATGAGTCCTTTTTGTAGGCAGTGATCCTTTGTACATGGACAGTGAGTCCTTCTTTTGGCAGTGAGCCTCTTTTAAAAATACTATATAGTGTGAGTTAACCCTCACTGTGGTTTTTCCCTTATTGGGTTTTCCACGTAAAAATTTGGTGTTCATTGTGTTGATTTACTTTTTTTTATTTATGTTTCATGCTTATATTTAATAACAAAATAGTGTGGTTGAAGATTTGATAAGTGATAAAGTTTTAAGGTTGAATTTGTGTGACAATTGATTCACCCCCCCTCTTAGTTGTCTTGTGCTTGTTTAACAGAGGATATACACTTAAAGTGTGTCAAAAACAAGATTACTCACTCAAACACTTGTCCATTCAATCCTTCAAAGCAATAGTGAATTCATTTTAAGCACCAAACTGAGTGTGAAGTTGTTTTGTTCATTTTTACCCAAGGTAGCAATGTCTAGAAAATTTCTAAGTTCAATTTTAATCAACTTGAAAATATCAAATCAATGATTAATTTTAAACCCAAAATAAAGCTATTTGGTCTAAAATGTAGAAAATGAAAGTAGCAAATGGATGCCTTAAGCTATTACAATGAGCATTTTAAAATATTTTTTTTAATTCCAATACCCAATTTTCCAACTCAAATCTACTTGTTATTTTTTTGGATTTCTCCGCCTCCGCCTTGCTACACCATCATATTAATAATTCCCATGTGAGAGAGGCCACCATTGTTTCTGTACACTAACTACAAACATTACAAAGCTATCATGCAAAGTATCTATAAAAAAAAATGGTCAAACCACTAAAAATTAATCAACATGCAATGTCAAGTGAACATTACATAATGACAATTCCAAAGGAAAATTGCAAGTCAATCGCGCCACACTCTCATCACTCTTGCTTGCATGAGTAAAAGCAACAAAATTTTGAAATCTAGGTGCACTATAAGCCAAAGTCCCAATCTCTATGCTAAACTATAATTCAAATATACTGATGTGGCTGATGGTGCAAGAAAATGACAACAGATTTTAAAACCAAATAAAAAATTATTTGTCAACAATTAATCCCACCTCAAGAAAGATGTCACTCCAGCAAAGATTTCCACAGTAAGAGTAAAAGTAACTGAGTGCCCAACGCTTGAATTTAATATGAATAGAAACAAATAACTTACATTCCTATCTAATGCATTAATTGATATTAAATTATGGATTCAAACACCTCACAAATAATATTCTCATATTTTAATCGAATGATCAATTGGGTTTATGCCAAAACTGTAGCTATGATTAACGTAAATTAAGCCAAAAAAATAAAAAAACCCACCTCAAGAAAGATGTCGCTCCAGAAAAGATTTACACGGTAAGAGTAAAATTAACTGAGCGCCCAAAGCTTGAAGTTAATATGAACAGAAACAAAGACTTTACATTCCTATCTAATGCATTAATCGATATTCTCATATTTCAATCTAATGATCAATTGGGTTTCTGCTAAAACTGTAGTTGTGATTAATGATGGGCGCCAGAATGTGAATGCTTGATCTGAACTTGATCATATATGGACAAATATAGGCATATTAGTCATTTTAAACAAGCCAAATAAAGCATCCCCCATGAAATTGTTGAGCATACAAAGAAAATGAAAAAATTATCAAACTAATATGAAACAAGAAGCAAATGAACATGAAATCTCATTCTAAACTACTCAAACCATCATCCCATGGGGGGATTGGTGTCACATTGATGTGGAAAGTGACCCTTTTCCCAATCCCTTATGATAATCTCTTAATCCCTTGATGTGAAGATGACTTTGATGCAAAGAGATAGTGAAATCCAAGCTAAAATGACATAAAAAGCAAGTGATTGAAGAGTGAAATAAGTAGAGTAACAATGCTTCAAGTTGTGGATCCATTTCAAGTAGAATAGGCCTCTATTTATAGGAGTGAAGTGTTGAAGAATGGATGAAATTGGTGAATGTGGGACTAATATGAAGGCCAATAGCATTGTAACACTTGTCACAAGGCTATTGAAAGCCATGGGGATGTGTGTGGAGCACATTTGAAAGATGTGAAGAATTTAAGGCATGTAGGTGGATTTGTAAGAGGATGTAAGGGAATTGAATGAATATGGTTGAGATGTAAGAGGGACAAGATGGCATGTAAGAGGCCATTTAAGGAAAAGGTAGCTCTTGTATGAGCATTTAAAACCTATGTAAGAGGCTTTAAAAGCCTTTTGGAGGGAAATTTATGAATGGGTGATTGAGAGAAACATTCCTAGGAATATGCCATTGTGAGGAAAATAGGCTATTTAGTTAATTAGAAGAAATTATTTTCATATGCAAGTTGGTTAGTTTATCACAGGTTTAGTTGACCAAGATTGAGTCAAAAGCTAGAGAAATGAGTAATGAGGATTAGTAGGAGATTAGAGTTAATTAATTCAAAATTAATCAACTTAAGTGAGTTAGGGGATTTTATAACATTTGATTTAAATAATTTGATTTATTTAATCAAATGAGAGGAATTTAGGGTTTTAATTAAATAATTTGATTTATTTAATTAAATGTGGTGAACATTAGTGAGCAAGAATTGAATTAATTTAATAAATTTAATTACTTGATTAATAGTAGAAATGGATTAATTTAACTAAATAATAAAGATTATTTAATTAATTGGTTAGTGCATAAATTATTTAGGAAGAAATGATGTTAATTAATCAAAATTGGATGCATAATGTCAATCAAGACTATTTGAGTGTCTACACTAAGTAACTCTTCCATTTGTCAAAAAAACTCCCTAAGTGTGTCCTTTGTCATCCCTTGTGTGGTTTTCAATGTGTTGGGTGTTGCAAAATCTTTAGAAAAATTAAGTGTGGGGGTTATGTTATTTAAATTCTTAATTTTGTGCAAAGTTGTTGGAGTTTTAGGTTTTCCCTTATGAAAGTAATATTTTCATGTTACCCCTAATCTTTAAAGCCCCAACCATTCACCTTAATTTCCTTCTTATATCAAGTTTTTAAATATTTTTTGCTAGAATACCATTCTTTTTTTCCCTACAAACTCGAAAATTTATTTTTCCCTTAAGAATTCATATAGGACTGAAGGTTCAAAATTATCTTTATTTGAGAACCTGATTAAGTCATTCCAAACTCATAACTCCCAAATCAATATTTTCACCAAGTTACTTTATAAGATTCAAACTTTTAGCCTTACCTCAACACAAGAACATATTCCTTGTTATCCCTAAGGCCCAAACTCTATTATTTCCCTCGAATACCTTTTTAGAGTTAGAATTTCATCCATCCCATTACTAAAGTACTTATTACTTAGCAACATGTTGATGATAAATAACTTCCTACATGTATCATATCAAAATTGGAGATGTAGGTATCCATTTCACATGGCACTAATTATGTGATACTACCAAACCCCAACTTTTAGTAAGGGTATGAGTTTCAAAAGACCCTTGATTTCCCACATTTCCCTTTTCATCTTATCCACTTGTCGATGTCATCATTAATATAAATATCTGCTAAGTGTTGAAGGATTGAATTGTGGGGAAGTTAAATGGTTCAAAAATATTGCAAAACCCTAACAAAGGAAAGTTTCAAAGATCAAAATGTCATAAATTTTGTAAATTCACAAAATTTATAAATATCTAACAAGGTTAAAGATATCATGAAATATGTGACAAAGTGAAAAAGGAAGTGAAGAAAGTTTAAAAATTAAAATATTTTCAATGTTTGTGATGTTGCAAATTTTGGAATTTTACATCTTGTTCAAAATTATGATGAGGTTTTCTAGGCCATAAAAATTTTGATAGTGAAAATAGAGAGAAACAAAGATGAAGAAATGAAAGAAACAAGAAAGAAAAATGATGAAGGTTTCATGTTGCAATTTTTTTGAGTTCATAAAATTTACAAAGATTTGACATGGTTCTAAAGTAAAAAAAAAACTATAAAAAATGAAAAGAAAAAAATATGAAGAAAGGATTTCACTCCAGATTTCAGTAGTTCTGGAACCCCCAAACCCCCAATAGATTCTTATTATTTCCAGTTCCCTACTTTCCATTTGTCTCATCCCCCTCTTTTTTCTTACCCACTAGGCCTCGATCTCATAGAGGAACCTTGGACTTTGCATCAAGTTCCCCTATGCCAAGTCCTTCATGTGTCCCACACCCCATGATTTGTGTCTCCCCATTCCAATCCTAGCCTCACCCCCATAACCCAATATCCATGTCCTATTAGACCTTGAGCTTCTAGATGCACCTTTCACCCTCAAAACCATTCCTTATTACATAATCCATGATGCATCCTAAGACTAAATCCCTACTCCATTTTGGCTCCCAACCTTCTCTCTTTATTTCACTCCATTTCAAGTTCTCAATACATTCCTAGACATAGACTCCAACCAAATGTTACAATTTTTTTTGTTTCACACCAAGGTATGTCACACTTAAAAATACTTTTAGACATGTGTTCACCTACTTCAATGGTTCACCCACACTCCCTTGATTAAAAATTTGACCTTGTAACTATCATACTGAATCTTTATCTCCCAAAAAATAGTTGTTTGATCTAAATTCATGGATTTTCTTACACTATCAATCGTGGATAAGAAAACTATGACCCATGCCTTTTACTATAAAATTTTAAGTTTCGAAGTCCTAATGGCCCTCAAGCCATCTTCTAGCTATTGATCAACTAGATTTTATTGCAAGTATGAGTAGTTGGTGTTCTCATTGATGTCAATAGGCTTATTTCTATGTTGTCATTGATGTCTATTGGTGATGGTTGAGAAGTTGTGATGATGCTTTTATTAGTTTCATTGTGTTGTCATTAATAAGTGCTATTAATGTCAACCTCTAGTGTTGCTTTGACAAGCTTTTGTTTATGGATGTATAGCTATGTTAAAGTTGGTCTGATGGTGATGAGGAAGTACTAAAGATAATGAGAATGTGTTTATGATGCTTGGTTTCTAAGTGCTTTTGAGAAATTTTGAATAAAAGAGGAAACAATGTGTTGCAAAAGTGTTTTGGCATACAGAGTGATGTTCTAGTTTTTCTTTGCATTTATTTTTTGTTGAAGATCTACTTGTGCATATTGGATATGTTGATAAAATGTGTTCATAGATATTATATCCAAAAAAAATTGGTCTGGATCATTGTACAAAGAAAAAAAAATTCACCAGTATGTGAACAATGTTGTAGTGTTATGTGGGAGAAATAGTTTTGCTCTACATTTCTCTACAGATTGGCTTATGGTCTTGCGATTATGGAAGTGTGTTGATAAGGTTCATATCTACCCTTAGTTGGAGTTGTTCATAGTTTGGTGCTCTACAAGGTGATTTCTTGAGTTATAGTGTGTGGAAGATTATCTAGGTGAATAGGATGAGTTTGTTCTTCAAGTGAAATTTTTTGTTAAGGAATTTGTTTAATTTCATGGTGTTTGTGGAATATTCAAGATTATGTTCAAGCTTTGTGTATGTTCCATGAGTTTTCTTTGGATTTGAGGAAGCATGTACTTAAATGTTAATAGTGTTTACACAAGTTTGATCAACCTTGGGTGTTTACACTAATTGTGGAATTTCTTCGATGATTATGGAAGCATGGCATGGTGTGTATGAGTGTATTTATGTATGAGTTAAGGTTTGATGTGGTCCACCTTCATTCCTTCCACTTTGGGAATGTTTTTCTTTCAACATAATTTGAATTTGCATGGTTGAGGTGCATAGCCGATCTTGGAGAATGTTTTCAAGGTTGAAGAAGGTATAAATAAGTGGTGTGTTGATGGAGGATGATGGTTTAGAGTGTGTGATGTGAATTTCAGATTTTTGATGTGAAAATTCGTCAAGTGCAATGTGAGCTTCAATGAGTTAGACTACTAGAAGAAGTGAGCAGAAGGTGTCTACAATTTTCAGAAAGACTACAGATGTGTTGGTAATGTTGTGGTGGAATTTTTTTTGTATTGAGATATATTTCTCATTGTAACATTCTTCTTTCTTCTTTTCTATAATCTAGTAGTGAGCCACTAGTAGTGAGCTCTTCTTTCTTTTGGTTAGTGAGCCCTTCGATAATGAGCCTATTGTATTCAGTGTTGAAATTACTTTATATTGTGATCCAATCCTCACTGTGGTTTATCCCTTCTTGGGTTTTACATGTAAATCTGGTGTTATATTGTGCATGGTGTTAATGTGTTTCAGTTTTTGTTATTTTTGTTCATTCTTAATTAATTTAATAGATTAAGGGTTAATTAAGTTGATGTGGATCTAAATTTTTATGAAGGTTTTGAGGTTTTAATGTAAAAATGATTCACCCCCATCTCAGTTGTCTTATGCATTCAACAACTAGTATCAAAGAAAGGCTCCTTGGAAGAAATATTAATAGCTTGAGGTAGATCTAGTATGGTGCACAAGAGGGATGCTCCTTTGTTTGATGGATCGGACTATGGATTCTGGAAGACAAGGATGGAAGGTTTCCTGGTATCTGTTGGATTTAGAGTTTGGAAGCCTATTGAGACTAGATATACTATTCCTACTGCTGGTCCAAGTACTAATGATGAGAACGGCCTATGAGAACAATGGTAAAGCAAGGTATGCTCTTTTAAGTTGTCTTTCTAACACTAAACTTGTGAAAGTTATGAGTTTTAAATCTGCTAGAGATATCTGGATAAATTTGGAAAGTATTTATGAAGGATATGATAAGGTCAAGAAAGCTAAGATGTAGAATCTAAAGATCACATTTGAGAACCTATAGATGTCTGAAGATGAAAAAATTACTAGCTACATGTAGAAGGTGGACAAAGTTGTAAATCCCATTAGAGGTTTTGGTGGAAAACTTGAAGAAGAAGAAGAAGAAGTGGTAAAGAAGGTACTGTGAACTCTTCCTAAATATTATAGTCATAAAGTTTATGCTATTGAGGAAGTTTGAGATTTAAGAAAATATTTTAGAGATGAGTTGTATGGTGCTTTATTTTCTTTTGAAATGAGAGAATTTGGTCCAAGTAATGCAAAATTTGAGACTACTTTTAAGGATGGAAAATCAAAAAAGATTGAAGAATCATATCAAGAGGGTCTTGATGATGTAGAAGTAAATTTTTTGAGGAGAATGGAAAGGGGTACTAGTAAATACAAAGGTAAGTTAGCTTTCAAATGTTTTAGTTGTGATAAGATAGGTCACTATGCTTCAAGATGTCCAAACAAAGATTTAAATCACAAAAAATAAGGAAAATAAAGGTAAAGAAATTAAGAAACTATATTATGATAGAGAAGATTCTAGTATATCTAATGATGAACCTGACTATGGGGATGATGATGATAGTGAATGATTGTTCATGGCTCTGAAAGTTGAATCTAATTCTGCTAACTTTGAGAGATGTGTGAAGGAAAGTGCTCTGGAAGTAGGTCACAATACTATGGTGGTTGCTCTTCATGCTAGAAAGGAGAACTACTAGGTTATTGATAGTGGATGCACAAATCATATGACCGTTAACAAAAATAAGTTTGTTAAACTTGAGAAATATGGAGGTATAGTAAATTTTGGTGATGATACATCTACTAAGATATGTGGAAAAGGTTCAATCAATTTTGATAGAATGAATAATACAGATGATGTTCTTTATGTTAAGGGTTTGAGACATAACCTCTTAAGTGTTGTACAAATGTGTAGAAAAGGATATAATCTTATGTTTTAGGATGATGGATGTGAGATCAAAAAAGGCTTTGGAACTATGGTTGTTGCTAGAAGGACGGATGGAAATGTTTATCAGCTTAAAGGTGTTGATGGTCATTTCCTTATGAATCATATTAATGAAAGTTGGATATGGCATAGAAGGATGTGTCACATAAATTTTGATAACCTAGTGAGGATCAATTTAGTTCAAGTTGTGAGAGATCTGCCAAAGATTACAAAGCCCATCAATGTTTTCCACAAGGAATTTCAAATTGGGAAGCAAGCAAGAAGACCAATCTACTACCAAACTATTGGAACGAATACATATAGATCTTTTTGGTCCTACTAGAGTAATAATTTTTCAAGGTGATAGGTATTTCATGCTATTTATTGATGATTATTCTAGAATGGCATGGGTTACTTTTCTCAAAGAAAAATTAGAATCTCTAGATAAGTTAAAAGCATTCAAAGTAATGGTTGAGAATGAAATAGATATGAGAATCAAGTGTTTGAGGTCTGATAGAGGTGGAGAGTTCACCTCTAATGAGTTTAATAGTTTTTGTGAGAATCATAGGATAAAGAGGCATTTATCTATCCCTAGGACTCCTCAGTAGAATGGAGTGGTTGAAAGAAAGAATAGGACTATTCATGAAACTGCAAGAACAATGATGAAAGAGGGAAACCTATCGGAAGTCTACTGGAGAGAAGCAACTCATACTACTATCTACATACTTAATAGGGTTCAATCAAGAGAAAATAGTGCAAATAATCCCTATGAGTTGTGATATGGAAGGATTCCTACTATCAAATACTTCAGAGTGTTTGGAAGCAAATGCTATATCAATAGAGATGAAAACTTAGGAAAGTTTGATACAAGATTTTATGAAGGTGTCTTCCTTGGATATTCTATTGAACACTTAAAATAATGAGAGGGGGGTGAATCAGTATTCCTTTAAACCATGAAAACATTTAAACATCCAACCCACTTAGCAGATTCAATTGCAGTAAATAAAATAAAGAATGAAACATTCAACAACATCACATAGCGCATGAACACTAGGATTTTTACATGGAAAACCAAAAATAGGAAAAACCACAATGAGGATTAGCTCACAATATATTATAACTAGTTATAGTATATTTACATAAGTGCTCACTGTAGGTGGACTCACTACCCACTGAGAAAAAGAGAGATAGAAGAGATTTTGTGGCTCACATCGTACATTAAACTATTACAATTGCACCTGTCATATGCATGAATTATAGTTCCAATGAAGCTCAATAAATTTACTTTACACACTTCATCTATTTCTGATCTAACACTTTGATTTCCTCTACATTTGCATCACTCTACTATTCTACTCAACATTCACAACTTAAATTCGCAATGCTATGATAGTATTCACTCAATTCGCATCACATACATGTCTCTCATTCACCAAAACACCTAAAGGATCTAGCATATATATCTACTTCAAGCATAACATCAATTAGGTTGGCCTAATTAGATGTAACATACAAAATAGACAATATATTACTTGTCGGCTCAAATCCTTCCACACGCGCCTCACACCAAGATTCAATCCTAAAAAAAAATTGAATGAGTTGACATGGACCTATAATAGCTCCCACATAACTCTGCAATACTTATTTAACCTTCACATATCTTCACACCTATTAGGTTGGCACTATAGAAGACCTAATACAAAATTCTTCAACTGTATACCCTTATTTGGGCATGCATACCTCAAAATTCTATGCCATCTAGAATTCACACTCCATTGGCATCTGTCAACATCTCCTTAAATATGCAAAACCAAAATCCTATATGCACAAAAGTGTGAACTCTCCTACTCATATGCACTATACGTGAAATGACTGTAATTGTCAAGTCGAACTTCTATCATTCATATTTTTCAAACCAAAAGCCAAAAAAAGATCCAACAAAAACACACTATAATCATAGAGTGAAATTTTAATTCATAGAATAGTGTGGACCCAAAAATTGGATGATCTGTACCTAGAAACATTGGTAAAAACACTTAGTCATTTTTCATCATAGATTTGTTCACTAGATCAAACCTTATTACAAAATTGTCTTCCACAAACATCAAGGTACAAGCCTTTTAACATGTTTTGGGATGTTTGAGCCAACCAAAATGATCTACACCATGGTTTCCATATCAAGATACATTGTTGACATCAAATACAACACTGCAACACATAATAGTATGTCGTTTGCTTATCCTACATGCTCATGTTTCCAACAACTGCATCAATGAAAAACTCCTCATTATTCCAAAAATATCCCCCTTTCTCATTGATGGCAACATGCCAAAATATCTCCAAAACATTCTCCCCCTTTGACATCAAGGGAAAAGGGTGCCTACAATATTTTTTCTTACATATACCAGATTTTTCCCTGAGAAATATATGCATATGTAAAAACTGAAAGATTGAATTGACTTCCCCGAAGTCATGTACGAGAAAAAAAGCCAAAAACTTATACTAGAAAATACTATATATGCTCTACATATGTATAAAGAATCTAAAACTAAAAAACCATAAATGCATAAAGAATCAGAAATGTTGTCAACTGGAAGAGGTTGACTTTTGTAGCTTCTATGCATGGGTCTACCACACCTATTTACCTTCTTCCCATGTCTTCTTGGCTACCCCAAGAAATCTGCATTGTGTTTCAAACTCCATTAATATATCTTCTCCTTCTTTCAGAGTACTAAGTACAGGATTCATCTGTGTAGCTTTGGTAGCACTCAAAAGGGCACTTGAAACAAATATGAATTTGGAATTCACCAAGTCCCTTATCTCTCCAAACTACAAAATTATATGCTCCTTTTGGGCATGTAGTTGAAATAATTTCTTATGCAAATCCTCTATAACATTCCTTATATCTCTAGCTATGTCAAGTGTTGGATCACAGGCATTGGAGACATTGTTGATCTGGGACTCAATAGAGTCCATTTCCTTTTCAATACTTTGTGTGGCTCTAGCCCACTTCATACCATATTGTAATAAAGCCTTTTCCTCATCCACACATACTTGTGCATCCTTCAGATTCTCTTGAAAAATGTTTTGTGTACAAGAGCACACTTCTCAGTGATTTCCAACATCTTTTTATCATTTATCTTCTTTTCCACTTCTTTCTCCACGTCACCTCTAAGACCAAAGGCATACTCTTTAAAAGAATCAATTAATAGTTTTAAATTTCCATACCAGAAAGTGATGTGTCAATGTTCACACTAGGTATAGCCTCTTGCAATTCCTTTACTGCTTCTTCCATCAACTCTCAACTCTTTTGATGTGTTTCTATGATCTCCTTTTGGATAGATGCATGGAATACATCTCCCAGTTGTAGCTTGTGGAGGGGGGAAATCTTGTACAGATCTACATTTCCTTGTTGCGTAGGTAGTTGTAGCAAATGTGACCATACAATAGGCTGGAAATTGAGTTGCATACTTAGTATATTATTCAAGGAATCTTCGAAGGAGCCAGAGGATCAACTGGAAGTATTTGTAATATCCATATCTTTCTCTTTCAATTCCTTTTCCTTAATATTTTCAAAGCTTACTTGAGTCTCTTTTTATGTTTTTGCATCTCCAGATGCATCCTCATTCTTATCTTCATCTTCCTTCTCATTATTTTCTTGTTCTTCTTCCTTCTTTGCATCAACATTATCTTCTTCAATAGAACTATCTGTGCTATCCAAACACAATGTCTCTAGTTTCTTTGAGTATTTCAACATTTTCTTCAAGTACCAAAGGAGGAGAGGTATCCCCCTTTGTTACATCTTCCTCATCATTATTCTTTTCTTCAT
Source organism: Sequoia sempervirens (assembly GCA_007258455.2). NCBI lineage: Eukaryota > Viridiplantae > Streptophyta > Pinopsida > Cupressales > Cupressaceae > Sequoia > Sequoia sempervirens. The sequence goes on from VDFB02151554.1 coordinate 21,008, forward strand.
CTTCTTTTGTCAATTCTTCCACATTCGGAAGAACATTGTCATGTGTGTACCCTTCTTCTATTATATTCTCATGTTGAGCATCAGTGTCCTATTCTTCTTCTCCTATAGTGACTTCTGAAGTAGTTTCCTCTAAAGTCATATATATTTTTGTGGAATGTCTGATATTTTATCAACTGTCTCCTTCTGAAGTCTTTCAAACTCATTCTTATCTCTACCCATAAGGGTAGTTACCCTTTGATTCACTTTGAATTCTATCTTGTATAACTCATCCAATGTGGCTTTTTTTTCCTTATACATAGGAGCACCAATCTTCTCTAAAGCATATTCTTTTATCTTTCCTTCTTCTTTAATTGATTATTGTCTTCTCTTTACCAAAACATTCCATAGCTCCATAGGAATTTTATTCTCAGTATTTTTCATATCAACCTCTAAAACAATAATGGACTTAATGATTGCCTCAACAATGGTGGTCTTATCCACCTCATCTACTTCATTATACTAAGCTATAGTTTCTGCAAGGATATCATGTTGAATCATTCCATTAACAAGTGCACTTACCTTCAAGGGATTGTGAGCTCTTACCAAAGATGTTTTCTTTTTCTTCCTTATTTCATCTAGAGTCTTCTTTGTTTCTACTTTTTTCTTCTTTTCTGAAGACCCTTTCTTGGTAGCTTCTCCCTTCTTTCCTTGCATGTAGATCAAAAATTCTTTCTTCTCTTTCTCAGTTTCTTTTTCCTCAAATGTATCCACTATATCCACTTTCTCCCTTTTAGAACCTACTTCACCCTGTAAAGCTTCTTCTTTCTTCTTCCATACCAACTGGGGTCCTTCTTCCTCTTCTTCTTCTTCTTCTTCTACATTTACACTTACATTATTATCTCTTACTGATTTTTTCTTTGGTCTCTTCTTTGTAGGGCCTACAAGTGGTGTTACTATAATAGTCTTTTTATTTTCAAGCCTTGTAGATTTCACAACTGGAGAGCGTTTCTCCTTTACCAAAGTACTATCAATAGTTTTACTCTTCTCACCAGCAAAGGGAAAAGATTTCTCCATTAAGTTCTTTCATCATATATCTCCTAGCTTATTGTGATCATATTCCTCCATCTTTCCATGAATGTAAATCCTTATATCTTCTATTGGAAAAACCCTATATGGAACATACAAAAAAGCACCTAACGAGTCATCTTATATGGATTTAGCAAGGTATTTCTTGAATTTTGGTTGTGGCTTCTCAGTAACTTCAATAACCCTCAATGTAGCCATTGCAAAATGAAGTCAAATTGCTTTCAAACAAAGTTCAACATGAAGCTAGGGCAAACATGGATTGTAAAAAGGAGGAGAAAATCATAGTGGGACAAGAGGTTATTGCTCCAAGATAAAATAAAAAAATGTCCATGGAAGACCAATGAAGTATAGTATCACCCCCTATGGACTAAAAAGCTTATTATTTCCAAAAACAAGAGAAGGAAAACAAGCAATGTTATTCAATCCCCAGTTGCATAAAAACTGGAGGTGGAGGAAAAACTCACAAAATGCTTTGAGCAATTCAAAAGCGGGCTAGAAGACTCCCCCATGATGATTGATAATGAAGTGTAAATGTATCTCATGGAATGTCAAGGGACTGGATTCCCTCGACAGAAAATACACTCTAAGAAGGTTCCTAAACCTAGAAAAAGAAAAACACTTTGTATTGCTCCAAGAGACTAAGGCCACCGAGTTCACCCTGGAAACAAATTTATTTTTTTCTTGGAATGATTCAAATTTTCTTACCACCTCTCATGAGAAATTTCATGGGGTAGCCATTCTGGTTTCCAATTATTGGGCTCAATGGGTCACTGGACATGGGTCCTCCCCTTGCAACAGGATGGTTTGGGTCACCTTCAACAAGGAAGGTGAGGCCTTTCAGATTTGCTCGGTCTATGCCTCCAATGACTATAGAGAAAGGATCAACCTATGGCAATGGATGTCCAACCTACAAGAGATCCCCTGGATTATGGGGGGAGACTTCAATATGATCAAACAAACAGAGGACAAAAGGGGTGGAACAAACCTATCTTGGAAGGGAATGAAAATCATTTCTAGCTAAGGGTTAAAAATAAACATGGACGGCTTGATCCTTTGGAAGGCAACAAAAAGGACTCTAAAGGAATCTGGCTCGCATGGTGCAATGGTTAGAAAGGAAACAACAAAATTTATTGCAGACTAGATAGAATTTATGCCAATAATAACTTTTCCTTTAGAATGAACAATGAAGGTGTATTGATATAGGTTTTCCCATACACCCTCTCAGATCATCATCCAATAAATAGCACCTTAATTTCTTCCAATACAGGGCCAAAAAGAACAAAGAGGAAAGATGGCTTCATTCTTAATTCTAGTCTACTATCTAATTCTAATTGTCAAGATTCCATCACCTCTCTAGGAGAGATAAATAAGTGGATGTTAAAGAATTTCTCCCATATAGAAAGATGGAACAAGAATGTGAAGGGGTGGAAAATCCTCTTCTAGACTATTGGCAAGAAAAGGGCCCTGGATAGGAAAAAAGAGGAAAATGAACTCTGCAACTATGTGTTTGAGGCTGAATCAAAACTTTAAGAAAGCTCGGAGGACATCTTGCTCTAGGGAAGAATGAACCAGGCCAAGAAAAAACTAAGAAAGCCCCAAACACATAAAATTCAAGGGAATAAAATAAGAGCTAAACTCAACTGGATCAAGTGTGGAGATAAAGACTCCAAGTTCTTCAATTATCTAAGGGAGAAGAACTTAAAAGAATAGATAGGACAAATATGGGATGGTTCACAAATGCTTTCCTCACAAGAGGATATCCTAGGGCAATTCCAAGCCTAATTCAAAGATCTCTTCACATCGGAAGATGGAGGGGAGTCTAATTTAAAGGAAAGAGAAATCATAAAGAATTTCATTCCAAAAAAGATTGCAGGAGAAAACCTTGTTATGCTTGATGCATAAATATCCAAGGAAGAGATTAGAAGGGAAGTGAGGTCAATGAATAATGATAAGTCTACAAGTAGCGATGGGCTGCTAGTAGAGTTTTACAAAGCATTTGAAGAGTGGATTTGTGAGGATTTTTTATAGGTGTACAAAGTGGCCCTTGACAAGGGGACCCTAGGAAAAGAGATAAATAGAGGGGTAATTAAGTTGATCCCAAAAGGTGGAGACAAGTCTCTAGTCAAAAATTAGAGACCAATTACTTTATTGAACATCTCCTATAAGATCTTAGCCAAGGCGGTTTCCCTAAGGTTGGTTAATATTTTACCAAAACTTATAACCAACATGCAAACTGGGTTCATTAAAGGAAGGTATATCCTTGAAAATTTGATTACGAATTGGGAAGCTCTTGAACGGGCCAGACAATCTAGTCAAGATGCGGCTATGCTTTTACTTGATTTTGAAAAAGCTATGACCACGTGGAGTGGAACTTCCTAAGGACTACCCTCCAAGATTTTGATTTTCCAGGAAATTTCTACAACATGATTGACACCCTTCTAAAAGATTCCATAACACAAGTTGAGGTCAATGGAAATCTTTCTAAGGAGATAAATCTGGAAAGGTCAATCAAAAAAGGTTGTCTCTTAGCCCCTGCCCTCTTTGTTATTTCCTTCGATGCTCTTTTCTCCCTATTAAATTAAAAATCCTTCTCTCCCACCATAAAAGGTATCAAGCTCCCTGACCAAAGAAAATTAAAAAATGTTTGATTTGTAGATGACGCCTCATTTTTTATTGAGATGGAGCAAAGAAATCTTGATTCATTAATGGAAAAATTGAATCTATACTACTAGGCCTCAGGGGAAAGGTTTTCTAAGCCCAATTCCATCTTCCTGGGGTGGAAAGAGAACCCCCCAAATTGGCTGAGAAAATTTGGCTTCCAATGGGGAGGGCCTAATAAGATTTTCAGATATCTGGGGATTCCATTTGATGTCAAACTAGACCTCAAGGAAATGTGGAATTGGGTAAGAGACAAGATTGATAAGAAACTTGGAAATTGGAGAAAACACTACTTATCCATGGTTGGTAGAATACAGGTCTACCAAAAAGTCCTATCTTCGTATAGTGTGTACTTCGCATCAGTTTGGTTCTTCTACAACTATCAAATCAATGGAATTCAAAAAAGAATAAGGGAGTTTCTTTGGTCTAATGGGAAGTGAAAAAGGAAAAGGAACTCAGTAAAATGGGAGTGGTTTTTCCTTGGGAAACTCCAAGGGGGCATTGGTTTAAAGGATCTAAAAATCCAAGGCATTGCTCTAGCCTCTAAGTGGATTCTAAAATCATTGAGTGGCAATGAACCATGGAATATTCTGGTCAAAAATAATATCTAGGGAGCGGTGCCTAAGCAAGCTAAGTCTTGGAAATTGCTACCCCTAAGTGATATCCTCCTCAACAAATGACCCATGGTTCCAGCAGGATCCCCAGTTTTTAGAAGCACCTGGAAGGCTTGAGAGCTAACCAAACATAAGGCCCATCTAAAAAATTGCAAAATAACTCTTAACAATAATCAATAGTGTCAGCTATTTAGCTCTATATGGTAGAATCTTGAACATCACAATAAGGCCCTGGCCTTACTTCAAGGGTGCTCAGCTAAAAATTGGAACAATAAAGGTATTAATACCTTTAGCCACATTCTATTTAGCGATTGCCTAAAGTTCTAGAGCTCTTTGTGTGTTGAATTCAACCTCCCTGCTTCCAATCTTAGCACCTTCTCTATTCTTCAGGAGGCTTGCAGTGGTATTGTTCTTTTGGTAGAGATAGAGAGAATATTAGACCTTGTCAATGAAATCACCTGGTGTGATGGTTCAAATGATGTCAATGTGAAAGCCAAAAATATCTATAATGAATTGCTAGATAGCAGTCCTACACTTGACCATGTGAATACCTGTTGGGATCTAACCCTGGTTAACAAGGAGTGGAAAAATGTGTTTTCCCTGGTCTAGCATAACTCCATGAGGCCTAAAAAGGCTTGATTTAGGTGGCTTTTTCTTTTGCAAAAGATCCCAATTAAGAATAATTTTGCTAATGTTGAGATGTGTAGTATATGTAGCATCCCAGAATCAATTAAGCATGTTCTTTTTGATTGCCTCTATGCTCAAGAAATTTGGAGATTATTTTTTCACAACTTAAAGGTGTGGAATATCAATGCTAAAATTCTATGGGAAGGAATACTTTTTCTCAATTTTAAAATCAGTAAAGATTGAAAATTGTTGTGGTATTAGCTAACCAATGAAACAATGTGGCATATCTAGAAAGTGAGAAATGAAAACAAGTTCATGGGAGTGAAAAGGGAACTTATTGAGTTTCATAGAAAACTCACTTTCCTTAATATTGCTATGTAGGTTTCACTGCGTATAGATATTTCACTAGACAAATTCAATAGGGAAGAGATAAAGGATGGCCAAGCATTCCAGTTCAATGGAGAAGATACCAAAAATTTTTGTAGGGCTCTAGAAGAGCTTCAAAGAGAGGTCAATGAGATTGCTATTCAAGATGGAGTAAATGATGAGATTAAACCAAGAGAAGATCCAGAAGAAGACACCAACCACAACACTCATTTGCAAGTGGACCAACAGAAAGACAACATAGCTACAACTTTCATGGATGAAATACTTTCTAGTATTCTAGGCCAAGATGAGGAAAAATAATAGGAAAAGAAAGCATGTTATAGTAAAGTTTTTATTTGTAGCTTATAGTTAACAGCTCCACAACATATAAAACGTATCTTCCTTCCTTCATAGCAACAAAAAGATTATATATAATGTATATAGCAGAAAAACCATTTTTTGTATGAACTGAAAAGGTCACCTCTATGACGAAAACTATGCTAGCAATGATATGTAAATTATTTTCCCTGTATATTTAATATAAAAAAAAAACCAAAAACTTGTGCTAGAAACTACTCTATATACTCTACATATGTACAAAGAATCTAAAACTGAAAACTGGAAATGCACAAAGAATAAGAAATGTTGTCAACTAGAAGAGGTTTACTCTTGTAGCTTCTACACATGGGTCTACCACACCTATTTACCTTCTTCCCATGTCTTCTTGGCTACCCCAAGTAATATACATTGTGTTTCAAACTCCATTAATATATCTTCTTCTTCTTTTAGAGTACTAAGTACGAGATTCATCTGTGTAGCTTTAGTATCACTAAAAAGGGCACTTGAAACAAATATGAATTTCAAATTCACCAAGTCCCTTATCTCTCCAAACTACAAAATGATATCCTCCTTTTGGGCCTATAGTTGAAATAATTTATTATGAAAATCCTCTATAACATTCCTTATATCTCTAGCTAGGTTAAGTGTTGGATCATAGGCACTGGAGGCATTATTGATCTAGGACTCAATAGAGTCCATTTCCTTTTCTATACTCTATGTGGCTCTAGGCCACTTCATACCATATTGTAACAAAGAATTTTCCTCATCCACACATACTTGTCCATCCTTCAAATTCTATGAAATTTTTTTGTGTACAAGAGCACACTTCTCAGTGATTTCCAACATCTTTTTATCATTTATCTTCTTTTCAACTTCTTTCTCCACTTCACCTCTAAGACCAGAGGCATACTCTTTAAAAGAATCAATTAATAGCTTTATAATTTCCATACCAGAAAGTGATGTGTCAATGTTCACACTAGGTATGGCCTCCTACAAAGCCTTTACTACTTCTTCCATGAACTCTCAACTCTTTTGATGTGTTTCTATGATCTCCTTTTGAGTAGATGCATGGAATAAATCTCCCAGTTGTAGCTTGTGGATGGGGGAAATCTTGTCCAGATCTACATTTCCCTGTTGCATAGGTAGTTGTAGCAATTGTGATGATACAATAGGACGGAAATTGAGTTGCATACTCAATATATTATTCAAGGAATCTCCAGAGGAGGTAGAGGATTAACCAAAAGTATTTGTAATATCCATAGCTTTCTCTTTCAATTCCTTTTCCTTAATCTTTCTGGAGCTTACTTGAGTCTCTTTTTCTATTTTTGCATCTCCAGATGCATCCTCATTCTTATCTTCATCTTCCTTCTCATTATTTTCTTGTTCTTCTTCCTTCTCTACATCAACATTATCTTCTTTAGCAAACTTATATGTGTTATCCAGAGGTGTCTCCCATTTTCTTTGAGTATTTTCAACATTTTCTTCAAGTACCGAAGGAGGAGAGGTATCCCCCTTTGCTACATCTTCCTCGTCATTCTTCAATGCTTCATCTTCTTTTGTCAATTCTTCCACATTTGAAAGAACATTGTCATGTGTGTACCCTTCTATTATATTCTCATGTTGAGCATAAATGTCCTATGCTTCTTCTCTTGTAGTGACTTTCGGAGCAGTGTCCTCTAAAGTCATACACATTTCTATGGAATGTCTGATATTTTATCAAATGTCTCCTCAAGTCTTTCAAACACATTCTTATCTCTACCCATAAGGGTAGTTACCCTTTGCTTCACTTTGAATTATGTGTTGTATAACTCAGCCAATGTGGCTCTGTTTTCCTCAAACATGGGAGCACCAATCTTCTCTAAAGAATATTATTTTATCTTTCCTTCTTCTTTAATTGATTCTTGTATTCTCTTTAACAAAACACTCCATAGCTCCGTAGGAATTTTATTCTCAGTATTTTTCATATCAACCTCTAAAACAATAATGTACTTAATGATTTCCTCATAAATGGTGGCCTTATCCCCCTCATCTTCTTCATTATACAAAGCTACAATATTTACAATCATATCATGTTGAATCATTCTAGATTAACAAGTGCACCTACCTTCAAGGGACTGTGAGCTCTTACTGGAGGTGTTTTCTTTTGCTTCTTCATTTCATCTAGAGTCTTCTTTTTTTTCACTTTGTTCTTATTTTCTAAAGACCCTTTCTTGGTAGATTCTCCCTTCTTTCCTCACATGTAGATCACAAAGTATTTCTTCTCTTTCTCAATTTCTTCTTCCTCAAATGTATCCACTATATCCACTTTCTCCCTTTCAAAACCTACTTCACCCTGTGAAGCTTCTTCTTTCTTCTTCTAGACCAACTGGCATCCTTCTTCCTCCTCCTCTTCTTCTTCTTCTTCTACATTTACACTTGCATTCTTCTCTCTTACTGATTTTTATTTTTTTCTCTTCTTTGTAGGGCCTACAGGTGGTGTTACACTAGCAGTCTTTTTATTTTTAGGCCTTGTATTTTTCACAACCAAAGAGGGTTTCTCCTTTACCAGAGGACTATCAATAGTTTTCCTCTTCTCACCAGCAGAGGGAAAAATTTTCTCCAATAAGTTCTCTCATCCATACATCATTCATACATCTCCTAGCTTACTGTGATCATATTCCTCCATCTTTACTTGAACGTAAACCCTTATATCTTCTATTGGAAAAACCTTATATGGAACATGCAAAAAAGAACCTAACGAGTCATCTTGTATGGATTTAGCAGGGTATTTCTTTAATTTGGGTTGTGGCTTCTGAGTAACCTCAATAACCCTTAGTGTATCCATTGCAAAATAGAGTCAAATTGCTTTCAAATAAAGTTCTTTATGGAACTAGGACAAACAAGGATTGTAAACACCTTTTCCTTTGCTCTTCTAATTAGGGTTTGTGCACACAAAATCACAAATAAAAATTAGCTAACACCTATGTTAGCACCTCCTTGTCGGGTCCATCCACCTAGTCAAATCTAAACTTTTATTTTTCAAAAAATTTAGTAGCCACTATAACAGTATCTATGAGTTTAATGATTCCATTCATATCACTCTTGGTGTCAAAGAAAATGCTCATTAAATTATCAAGGACACTCTCTTCATTACAATCTGCAAAATTTATCATCCCTTCCAATTTATTTTTCCAAGCATCTTTTATAGTCTGCAATGTACTTATTTTATAGTCTGGCATCAATTCCTGAGCAATAACAACATTGGAAGTTCCCTTGAATATCCATGTTTCCTCATAGACATCTTGTTGCAGTCTGAGTAATATTATTCTATATTCAATTAATAGCTCCATGTGGAATAATATTATCTTAGAATAGTTATTGGCATAACTAGAGTCTTCATCTCCCAAAATCATATAATTTATTAACTCATTAGCACTCATTTTATTTATTTCTTTGAGCTTCCTCAATTACTTTCTATATTTCTCATCTTCTTCCCACATGCCTTTTTTATATTCTTCTAATTTCTCCCCCAATGAGAAATCTTCTTCATATTGATTGTATCCAGTGGTGAGAAGTTCATCCATGTCACCTTGATTTTATCAATCCATTTATCAAATAGATGATCCTTCTTCTTCAAGCCAGTGAGATCATCAACCTCCTTCCTACTCAATAATATTGGTACCTCAGATAAAGATGGTTGTTTTGAAATGGGAGAAAAAATATCTCTTAGAAACTTCTTCATTTGTTCAATTTGAGCCTTCATCTCATCCTTTGCATGTTTATATTTTTCCATTCTTTACTTTATTGAACTGGCTGCAATGTCTAGAAGTGTCATTTGTTGGTTGCAGGTGTGGTTACCTAGGTTGACCATTGTCAATTGATAATCGGATGCCTAAAGTTTGTAGTCATCATTATCCACCATTGGAATGGAAATCTCTACAACTAAATCTTCATCATCATTCATCTAGGTCAAGTGTATGGTCCTTGGATTTTTCTTTGGTTTCATCTTCTTGAACTCCTTCATCATTTCCTATCAGCTCAATGGTTGCACCACAACCTATTGCCTCTTCTCCAAATTTAACTTCAACCATGTAAGAGATCATGTGGATGTTACTACTTGTTTATCTTGAAGGGGTTCTTTCGAAGGATCTTTAGACTATTTTCCAACATCTGTTTCTCTTGATAAAGCAACCTCCTTTTGTTCAACCCTCTCTTGCTCAGCCTATTGTTGTTGAGCTTTCTCCTTCTCCATTTCTTCTCTCAGAGCCTCATCTTTCTTAGCCCTTTCTAGAGTTTCCTACCTCTAGAAAATTTCAATGATTCCCCTCTGCTTTGCTTTAGTAAGAACATATTCCACATTATCTTCTTGATCATTAATTTCCTCCAAGCTTGTGTCCTCAACCTCATGTTCTTCCTCCTCTTGTTCCTTTTCTCCTTCTAGAGGGATCTCCTCATAATCTAAAGGGCGGGGATACTCTGTAACCTCTACCACTATAGTTATCTCTTCCTCCTTGGTAGATACCTTATTTGTTTGTGGAGGAGCAGTAGGGTCATCCTTTGTGGTAGTTCCCTCTCCAAGATGTATTGTGGTTATGGGCTTTACACCCAATCCTAAGACTACTCCAACTGACGTGGCCATGTATGTTACAAAAGCTTTCTACATTGCTTCTAAAAAATCTTTCAATATTGGTTGGTCTTCATCTACTACTTGTGACTTCTTCTTAAGCCTTTTATATTCTTTGGGTGGAGAGGATGAAGAGGTTTCTCCTTTTTCATCTTTTCTCTTCCTACCAACTTTCCCTTGATAGCTATCAATGCGAACATTAATCCACTTCAAGCTCCTTTCTACCATTATCACAAATACTTCATCAATATTGCATTTTTCTTTCTCCATCAAATTGATGGGTTCCAATTCTTTAGTCCCTACTTGGTCCTAATCATACTAGGGATCTAGAGTCAGACCATTATTTGGCATTCATTCAAATATATCTTCCTTAATATTAAAATCTTGCATATGAGGAATTTTTAATCTCTTATACCTCATCTTCCACACTTCAAATTCATCTTTCAAATCTACCCATAATTCTTCAATGTTGGGCTCATGATTAGGGAAGAGGGATGCATACAAATTGTTCATTTTTCCCTTTGAATCAAAATCCTTTCTTGCAGCATACAACTTCATGTTTATGGCCTGTAATTCTTCAATGGCTAATTTGGCAACCATAAATGATGGGAACTGATAGTAACCAAGGCTAACAGGGTACTTCATTCCCCCAACCTTATGCTTGCTAGAAAACTTTAAATTAACCTCTATCATCTTCCTAGAGAATTCAATCAAAATTAGCTTATCATTGCAGTACCTTGGCAGCAAAAATGGAGCCCTATCATAAACAAACAAATGAATATAAGTTGACCTCAGATACTGGAAGAACCATTTTCCCCATTCTCCTACCAAGGCCATCGCTTTTGTACTCAATCTGAACCCAATATCATCTATTAACTGATTAATTACAACATACAAGAAATCATCATTTACCCTCTTAAAGTGTTTTTTTGCTTTCTTGAGTTCTAACTGGTCATAATACTCCCAAATTTTAATTTGATTGGATCGTTGTCCTCTTACCCATATGGTGTTTAGCCCTAGAAAATTTCCCATCCTTGTTGCACAATAAATGACATATGAAGACATGAAGAATTCTTTTGAGTCATTTACCTTGGTGATTTGACTGTGGATAGCATTGAGACCATTTATCCCCAGTCCAGAAAGAACTCACCCTTCATAATAACGTCAATAAAATGGAACATCCAATCATCATACATGTGTGAGTTTTCTTTTCCAAATTCTCTACACAACAATGTAATAATATCCCCTACCTCGAAGTGAAAATATGATCTTCTAAACTTGGTGGGAAGTTTGGTGATAGACTTCTCCATCCTGAGCCACTTCTTATTCATGTATTTTTGGTGGGAGATCACATATGTTTCATACTGCTAGATAGCTTGGGATTTTGGTATAGTCCTCAAATTGGCATATGGAGGCAAGTCAAAGATCAATCTAATCATAGCAGGAGATAAGTAAATTATCGCATTACCCCATGGATCAATGCATTTGTGTTGTACTAGATTATAGGTTTATGTTGCTGCAAAAATAAACTTTGGACACTAAACTACTACTAGGAAAGAAGCAACATGAATGAGGCCCCAAAGATGTTATCTTTTTTTTCCCTTAGAGAGGTATCCTCTGAGAAAGTGCCTAATTTGAAGGTCTCCATGTCAATTTGTCCTAATTTTGTGTCAGTGATTTACATAACTTTGGAGGTGAACTTTGAAACCATTGGGACCCCTTGAAAATTATATTTCATGGTATATGGGAATAAATCAACTTTGGTTTTCTTCCCCTTTTCCTCTCTTTGTTCCACTTCCTTGGCACCAATTTTTTCTTTTGAATCAAACATTTAGGGAACCTAGAAAACAAACAATCAAATATTTATCATAATCCTACAAAAGATATTCATAATCCCAATTCTTGCAATTATATCCCATCGGTCTTTTAAACCCCAAAGAGACACTTAAGAAACTTTTTTTTTTGTCGAGAATCGAGTGTGGGATAAGACTTAGGAATTAGACCATAATTTAGAGAGTCCATTTGGGACTCAATGATCCAAAAGGATTGTTTGTTAAAATAACAGGGATTGTTGTTGGGAACGAACTCCATATTTTAACCCTCATACTAGATTCCTATCAAGTTTTAAAGACCTAAAGAGACTTTTAACTTTCGAGCATTGAGGTCGAGAATAGACTCCAAATGTGGACCCTTACCTTAGGGTCTTATCAAGAATCAAAGTCCTGATCAAACCAACTATCAAAAGTGTCTTCGGGTTCATGCAAACCCAAAGGACTTATCATGTTAAGTTGGGTTAGAAATCGGGGCTAGGTTTGGACATTGGATCAATACCCTCAACTGAAAGAGATACTCAGGATCCTAGACCTCACGAGAATGATGATGAGGCCATTTAGGGATTTCAAGATTGAGAAAGAATCCCAAATTTGGAAAATTCAATGCAGGGTCCATTCGAGACTGAAGTCCCAATCATACCAAAGAGTAAATGGGCTAAGTGAAATGTCAAGTTTCAGATTTGAAAATAGATAAAGGATCTAGACCCCCATGAAAGGTCAATGTGGGGATGAAAAACCTACAAGGCTTGAAATTTAAACTTCAAGAGGGCAACCAAGCAATCCATATAGAAACCCTAATGACCAAGGGCATAGTGGGAAAATGAGAACCCCATGAAAAGAACACGTCGAGAATGCAACTCTTGACAGTAAGAAAATACAAAAAACTCCAACTAAGGCAAAAAACAAAAAATTCCCAAAGGACAGAAAAATGAATGAAAAATAAAAGTAAAACCTGAATGGACAAACAAAAATGAGAAAATGATGGTGCGACACAATGAAAGGAAACCAAGAAAGTAGCGAAAGAAGCAAATAAGAAAGAATGAGAAAACAAAAAAAAACCTACCTCGAAGTGTGAAAGGGGACATGAACCAGAAAAAATGTGACCCTCCAAAGCTCCTAACACACTGAAAGCTCTTCCACAACTCAAATTTGCAAAATAGAGAATGCAATTGTGACCAAAATCAAGTGAGAAATTTGATTAAATGCTGGCCTCTTGCGTGCAAACAAGCCCACCATTAATGCAATAGATGGTCAGGAGATTAGAGATAGGACAAACGTAAGAACCAAGACCCTAGTGAAAAAATCTAATCATAACCCTCATCCCTCAATGGATGAAAGCAAGGAGAAAAACAAAATAAGTTTCATGACCATGTTGACAAGTTTGTGAGTTTCGGGATTTTGCACTAATTCAAGCAACTTATCTTGGGACATCTCTTTGTAATTGTTCATGACATCCTATACATGGCAACCTCCCTCTTGAGGATATTTTGGTAGTTGAGGGAGATTAAGTGGAGGGTTGGTAGATTCCCTTGGGTCAAATTCAGTTTGGCTCAAATCACTTGTGGTTGATGTTTCTTTGTTTTGCTCCATTTCCTCTTGCGTTGTAACCTTATTTAGATCATAAAATTGGGATCAACATTGAGAAGTATGTGATGAATCTTTGACTTCTTTGGTTGATCTAACTTTAGGTACAAAAATAAATTCTAGGATGTGTTTTAGGATTAAAGGATGATGATATGGGAAATGAGGGGGTGAATGATATGGATGTTTGAACTTTTGAGAACTTTGGATCAATACTAGACCTTAGGAATTTTAATTTGGATTGTTTTGATTTGGATAATGAACTTGTAAACCCTAAGATGTAGATTTGATCTTAGGATGAACTTTTCCAAAAGGGGGTGCTAATTTAGCCAAGTGTGTGGGAAAGGATTCATTCCCACAGACCTAACTAAACAAGGTGATTTTGATTTGATTAAAGGATGTACCCAAGTCTAGAATAATGATGTTTTCCAAAGCTCTAGAAATATTTTTGTGAGATGGATTTTGATAAATGTTTTGAGGGATGGATGCAGTGTTTTTTTTTACCCTAGATGAACCTAGAAAAACTTTGTTTACAAGACCAAGGTGTTGAAGAACATGCTCTACCCTATGAATGAATCAAACCCAAAAGATCAATACCTTAAATAAGGAGCTCATATTGGACATACAAGCTTGGACCATCCCTCAAAAGGTGTATAAAAATTCCTTAGCAAAATATCTTTATTTTGCGATAGAGATTCACAAAGTGTTTCTTGACAGACTTTTGACTATGATATCTAAGTTTGAAGTGACAGAATGTGGATCTTCATTTAGGGACTTTGATCTTGCGAGAAATCATGAAGACAAACACATGTGTGGGGTTCAATTATGATTTTATCTTGATTAATGAGTTCTTTTTACCACATCAACTTGTGTTGCTTAAATTTCAAACTAAATGTCTATATCTAAGCTTCTTTTCATTCCACAAGATCTATTACGTGAAATTCAAAAGAGCCAAGGCCATAGTTTCCCTAGGTTGACTTTGAAGAGAGCAAATTGAGATATGATCCCAAGTATTTAGAAGCCTCTAAAAATGAGATCCTTAGGGACAAGAAGTAATATTGGACTCTTCAAAGGTATTCACTCTTTTCAAAGGGTTTAAAATTTGGTGATTGTTAAATTTTTGTTTCAATGTTTTGGAACCAAGAAATGTGTTCAATTGACTCATAAGAATGTACAACCTAGGCTGAAGAGATACTACTTGTTGAGTCCCTACTTGGATTTCTCCAAACACTAAGACAAAGAAAACATCTAGAGATTTGGTGACATTGGCTCTCCCTTACACGGCACGGGCATAGCAAATCTCAAAACCCTAAAGATCTAAAGATCTGAAGGGTTTTTTGTTTCTACAATGAATAGTGGAATGTAGGGTGGCTTCAGAATGACCATTCTTGCACTAGCAAGTAGAAGGGTTTTTGGTCTCTACAACAAGTGGTTCTTAATTCAAAATTTTGGGATAAAACTGGTGCCATACACGCGACAAGATTAGCTTATTTAAGAGGCGTCCTAGTCCCTTCCTAAGAAGGGATTCTAATGTATCAAATGGATACTAGGGGTGGCACTTTTCGGTATGGGACAGCAACACCAGCTAGTTAACGACTTTAGTCATAACCAAATAATTTATATAGCAGATCAAAATGAAAGTACCACTTGGGTCGTTCCCTCTCACAAGTTGGGAGGTAGGCCCTCTAAAGGTAACACTTTGACATGAAAAAAAATGTGCGAAAAAATATCAAGATATTTTTTGTCACTCAAGATCCCCAAAAGGTGTGAGGGGATAGGATATATACTTTAATTACAAAAAAAGTGAAAGCTACACTTGAGTGTTTCTCCTCACCTAAGATCACACGAAGCTCAAGGGGAGAGGATATGTCTTGGAGTGTGTCAAAAACAAGATCACTCAATCAAAACACTTGTTCATTTTAACCTTCAAAGCAATAGTGAATTCATTTTAAGCACCAAACTGAGTGTGATTTTTCCTTGTTCAATTTTAACCCAACATAGCAATGATCTAGTAAGTTAATAGGTTCAATTTTAACCAATTTGAGAAATGATTAATTTTAAACCCAAAATGAAGCTAGTTGGTCCTAAAACAGAAAGTGAAAGCAGCAAATGGATTTCCTAAGCTATTACAATGAGCACTAAAAAATGATTTTAATTTTCCAAGTTGGTTTCCTTCTTTCAATCTACAAAAGTGAGCTAGATAGCAAAGGAGATGTTGTTTTTACCGAAGTGGGGCTCTAATGAAAGACAAAGACGGTGCTCTACAGCAAACAAAGAGCACAAAAGTAGTGCAGGAAATGAAAAAGTGATGCTAAAGCAAATGCAAAATTTTGGTTAAAACCTGAAAAACCACAATCAACTGAGAGATCAAAGGTAGTGCTATAACAAAAGCGACGCAACAAACAATAGCGATAGCGACATGACGCAACAATAGCATTATTGAAAGTAAAGGCGGAATTATATCTCTAAGCAGTACTGGCACTGAAAGCAAATGTGGGCTTTGGTTGTGAAAATTGTTGTCACCTTCCTATAGCTACAAAAAATGTGATTTTTAGTGAAAAACATGAGAATTTTAAGTGGTTAGCCCTCCTTCTAGCACCAAAATGTGAATGGTGATCTACAAATAGCTAAAAATAGACAAAGCAAACAAGATTAGTAATGTTAGAAAGAAAAAACAACCATTCCCTATGAAATTATTGATCAAACAAAGATAAGAAAACATGAGAAAAACATGAACTAATACAAAATGAAAGCATGTAAACCTATCTAACTAGACCAAACTTCCATCCCATAGGGGGATTGGTGCCACTTTGATGTCGAAAGTAGTCCTTTCCCAATCCCTTTGATAAGCTCTTGATCCCTTGATGTGAAGATTACTTTGATGCAAAGAGAATGTGAAATCTAAGCTAAAATGATAAGAAAAAGCAAGTGATTGAAGAGTGAAATGAGTAGAGTAACAATGCTTCAAGTTGTGGATCTATTTCAAGTAGAAGAGGACTCTACTTATAGGAGTGAAGGGTTGAAGAATGGATGAAATTGGTGAATGTGGGACTAAGATGGGAGCCAATATCATTGTGACACTTGTCACAAGGCTAATGAAATCCATGGGGATGTGTGTGGAGCTCATTTTGAAAGATATGAAGAATTTAAGGCATGTAGGTGGATTTGTAAGAGGATGTAAGGGAATTGAATGAAAATTGTTGAGATGTAAGAGGGACAAGATGGCATGTAAGATGCCATTTAAGGAAAAGGTGGATCTTGTAAGAGCATTTAAGACCTTTGTAAGAGGCTTTAAAACCCTTTCGGAGTGAAATTTATGAATGGGTGGTTGAGGGGAATATTCCTAGGAATATGCCTTTGTGAGGAAAATAAGCTATTTAGTTAATTAGAAGAAATTATTTTCATGTGCAACTTGATTAGTTGACCATGGGTTTAGATTGACCAAGGTTGAGTCAAAAGCTAGAGAAATGGGTAATGAGGATTAGGAGGAGATTAGAGTTAATTAATTCAGAATTAAATCAACTTGATTTAAATAACTTGATTTTTTTAATCAAATGAGAGGACTTAGGGTTTTAATTAAATAAGTTGATTTATTTAATTATATGTGATGAACATTAGTCAAGGGAGGGTGAATTAATCTGATAAAGTTAATTATTTGATTAATAGAAGAAGTTGATGAATTTTAACTAAATAATAAAGATTATTTAATTAATTGGTTAGTGCATAAGTGATTTAGGAAGAAGTGATGTTAATTAATTAGAATCATATGCATAATATCAATCAAGATTAGTTTTAAGTGTCTACAAGGTTAGGAGTCAAACTCGGACATGGACTTCAAAAAATAAAGTCCAATTCTGATTTTGACTTCCAATCCTAAAAACAAACAAGAGTGGGATCGAAAAACCAAATCAGACTTGGAATCTAGAGAACAAAGTCTATAATCCGATTCGAGATTTGATCCCTAACAAAACACAAACGAAGCAAGATCGAGGAAACAAATTGGACTTGGACATTTTATAAAAAGTTCCAAGGTCTAATTTGGAACCTAAATCTCGATAAGACAACACAAGCATGGGGTTGAAAGACCAACACGAACTTGGACCCTTGTAAGAAGTGTCCAAGGTCTGTGTCGGGTCCTGAAATACGCCAAGGACAAAACAAGAAAATGAAGCATAGGAAGGAAAAAAACTCCTAGGAAAAAACAATGATGCAGAGAAAAGGAAGAAACAAAAATACTTAAAACAATTTAATCCTTTACCAAAATCACTTCAATTTCCTTGAATTTCTTCATGGCTACAAAGCCCAACTCTTCAAAACTTGAATCTAAACCTTTATAAAATTAAAATAATACCCTCATACATTTGAAGAATCATAATTTTGATATAAATAAACCAATTACACAGCCTTATTCCTCTGTTTTATCAGATTTACAAATTACTTGCATCGAAAACCCAAATTTCACTTGTAAGGAATCAAAACACTAAATCGGGTGTAACTTTCAAACCAGATTGAATCTTAGAAAAGTAAATACATTTTTGAGCACCCATTTTGGCCGTTAAAAACATATCTCATTTTTAGGTATACTTTTTTTGGAACACATGCTTGCTGTCCGGACTTCTTTGTTACAAATTAGGTCGAAATAACCAGATATGCATGCAAACAATCACTTATAACTTTCACAAATCATCAAATTAATAAAATCTCTCTGGTGAGTCTTTAGAGGATATCATTACAGACATTTTTTCTAATTTTTAGAAAAATCCAACGGTTAAGTTTTGAGAAACATGAATTTTACTGCAAACTGTTACCCTATATCAGAATTTAGACTGTGTTTACAAAAAATAGCATAACTTCTTTAAAAATGAACCAATCTGCATGAAACGAATTGTAAATGGAAGGTGATTGTTCCCTCTAACACTTAAAAACATTTATTCCATCATTTTAGTCCGTAAAAATCCGTACAAAATCTGGAAACTATGAATTTTTTGAAGAAAATTACAGAAAATTGTGCTTTCCATTATTCCATTTCAAATTTTCAATCACCCACAACCTTCTAAACGTACAAAGAGTCTTTTTAAAGGCATTACAACATGAATAATCAGTTTCCAACTGATTTCCAACTTTCTACTAATGTTTAGTCTCCCTAATAACCTTTTTAACTCCCTAATTGTTGCTTTATGCAACTCTTACATTGTTGTGCAATTTTGACATTATTTGTTGACAATTTTGCATTTTTCACATTGATAGGACTTTAATACATTATAAATTACTTTAATGACCCTTATTACAAGGTGAAACATCAAATTGAACTAATTTTTCAAACTTTCCACTAGAAAATAAAATTGTGTCAAGGTGCTCTTGCACCATACTCCCGTCCAAGAAAAATATCCAAGTCCACTTGGATTGATATTGCCAACAACCTTCATGTCTGGTATGCCCTACCTCAGATTGAACTTGCTCTTAATCACCTTCATCTTCACCTTTGGTTTAAACTTTTCCATGCAAATTAGTGATCTACCATGCTTCCCCTTTGAAATCATATGCCTTACTCCTTCATACATCTCAAAACCATGCTTTTCCCTTTGTCCTTCAACCTGCAAACAATCCTTTTTCCAAAGCATTAGTAACACAATGAAATGATATAAGGCGGCAATCATGATACCTCCATCATGCTGAAACTCCTTGCAAACCTCTATGAATAATTCATCCATTATCATTCCCTTAACCAACTCAATGTCCTCAACCTCTGGAATCAAATATATGCTCTTGATCTTCTCTTCATCTTCATGACTTGGATTATCTGCAACTTCTTCTTCAATGAAGTATTCCCTTGCATCTTCAAATGATTCTTGTTCTTTCATTTTGACTTCCCTTCTCTTTTTTATTATCTTGTGAATAGGCCATGAAACTTTCTTGTGTATTTTCAAATGCCAACTCATTAAGTGCTTCATCTGTTGTTCTATCTTCTTTATGGATTCTAGGAACTCTCTAGGAACTGTGTTTACAAAAAATAGCATAACTTCTTTAAAAATGAACCAATCTGCATGAAACGAATTGTAAATGGAAGGTGATTGTTCCCTCTAACACTTAAAAATATTTATTCCATCATTTGAGGCTGTACAAATCCGTACAAAATCTAGAAACTGTGAATTTTCTAAAGAAAATTATAGAAAACTGTGCTTTCCATTATTCCATTTCAAATTTTCAATCACCCACAACCTTCTAAATGTACAAAGAGTCTTTTTAAAGGCATTACAACATGAATAATCAGTTTTCAACTGATTTCCAACTTTCCACTAATGTTTAGTCTCCCTAATAACCTTTTTAACTCCCTAATTGTTGCTTTATGCAACTCTTACATTGTTGTGCAATTTTGACATTATTTGTTGACAATTTTGCATTTTTCACATTGATAGGACTTTAATACATTATAAATTACTTTAATGACCCTTATTACAAGGTGAAACATCAAATTGAACTAATTTTTCAAACTTTCCACTAGGAAATAAAATTGTGTCAAGGTGCTCCTGCACCAAACAAGAGGGAAACAAAACCTGAAACTAGGTAAAGTAAGGAAATAAAAACACCAATACCACAAAGGGGGGCCCATTTTGATCAAAAATAAAATGGGGTGGTTATGTAAGGCATAACAATTATCAAACGATATATAGTTCCTATAGCTTAGAACAAAATGGTATGGTTGAGAGGAAAAATATAACAATAGTTGAGTGTGTTAGGAGTATTCTCGAAGGAAAGAATCCCCCTAATAATTTGTGGGTTGAAGTAATTGGTATAGTTTTTTATTTTTTGAATTGAAGACCAACCAAGTATCTGGCAAATAAAACTCCTTATGAGGATTTCATAGGTAATAAACCTATTGTTAGTCATTTGAGAATTTTTGGAAGGAATTTTTTCATATTCCAAAATAAAATAGGAGGAAACTTGATGCTAAGTCAGTCAAATGTATATTCAATGATTATTGTGTAGATTATAAGGCCTAAAAAATTTATAACCCTACTACTCATAGAGTGTTTGCTAGTAGAGATGTAATATTTCATGAATTTGCAGATGATGTTCAACAAGAAGAAAATGAAGAAAGCACTACTTCAAGGAAACTACTTAAAGAAGATACTAAAAGTTTAGATGTTGAAGATCAACAAAATCGTGATCAAAGTGGACATGAATCAAGGAAACGTGAAGCTACTCCATCTAGTAATGAAGCATTGAGAAGATCAATGAGGCAAACCAAGGCACCAACTAGGTATAATGACTTTGCTCTTATGGCTCAAGTAATGAGTATAGATGAACCTCATAATTATGAAGAAGCTAAGAATCATAAATAATGGATGAATGCAATGCAATAAGAATATGATTCAATTATGGATAATGGAACTTGGGAATTAACTCAAATTACCTGCAAAAAAAAAATCTTATAAGTTCTAGATGGTTGTTCAAAACTAAGTTTAGAGTTGAAACTAATGGTACTATTGATAAATTCAAAGCTAGATTGGTTGCAAAAGGATATTCACAAAAAGAGGGAATAAACTATGAGGACACATTTTCACCTATTGCTAAAATGAATACTACTAGGCTCATGATTGAACTTGCTACTAAGTTTTATTGGGAGTTACATCAAATGGATGTTAAGTCAACATTTTTGAATGGTGATTTAAAAAAAGAAATATATATTTTTCAACACGAAAGAATTTTAAATAAGGGAAAGAACAATTGGTATGTACGTTAAAGAAAGAATTTTATGGTCTCAAATAGGCACCAAGGTCATGGTATGATAAAATTGATAAATTATTCTTTCAACAAGGGTATGTCGAGTAAAAATGATCCAAATTTGTACATAAAGAAAGATGAATATGGAATTTTTTTTTTGATTTCATTGTGTCTGGATGACTTAATCATAACATGAAGTGTTATAGAGTTGATTGATGAAATAAAAATAGAATTATCACAAGAATTTGAAATGAAGGACCTTGGTAAAATGTATTATTGTTTAGGAATTGAAGCATGTGTTGGAAGTTTGGAGATGTTGGAAGCTTTATAACTGTTTGTTAGTTGCTTGCATTTTGTCATTGATTTCAACCCCTTGTATGAAGAGAGTTTTGGAATTTTGTTGGTGTTGATGATGTCAACCCCTAGAATTGAAGTTGTTGGGAGTCTGGAGTTGTTGGTAAATCAATATCAACACAATGTTGTTGGTGTTGTCATTGATGTCTTACTTCATTACAGTTTTAGAGGTTGTTGGTTTGACTTGTGTTGAGGGAGATTGTTGATGTTTGTGTGATTTCATAAATGTTGTCATTGATGTATGTGTTAGTAATTTTTTGGTGATGAAGTTTGGTTCACTTTGTTTCCAAGTGCTTTTGATAAAATTTGAAAAAAATAAAGTTCAATATGATAGAGTGGTGTTCAATGTTTTGCTTTGAATTTCTTCATGCTTGAAGATATGCTCAAGCAATTTGGATGTGATGATCAAACGTGTTCAAAGGTGTCATATCCAAAGCTTCAAGTTATGGGTCGTACTATAGTGGAAGATGTGTTTGACAGTATGTTTGTCTAGTAAAACAGGGTGTCTTGGAGAAATGAGATTGCTTTGATTTCTCCACAATGAAGGTTCTAGTGTTATGGATTTGGGAACATGCTTATAATGTCTATATCTACCTTCCCTTGAAGTTTTAGGTGTTGAGTTATTTTTCAAAGTTTAATGGTGTGTTGAATGTTTGTTTTAGTATGTCTGGTTACACAAAATTAAGGTGTTCTCAAGTTTCGGGTTGTTGCAGTAGTTATGCAGAATATTTTGATGATGGAATATTCTGAGATGTTGTATGTGTAAATAAATTTGAGCAAAGAAAAAAGAACCTGAAAAAATTAAAAACAAGATAATACGTGCTTCTCTCCTATTTTCTTTCATTCAATACATTTGAATATATATAGGATTCACAAATCCTTTTTTTTTTAAAAAACTTCATAAACAACCTCCCTAATTATATTGAGTTGTTTTAACAACTCAATATAAACAAATATTTGTACCATTAATATAATAACCTATTTAATAAACTTAATAAATAATTATTGTATGCATCCTATAAATGATGCAATATTCCTAACACCCCCTATATTGCCTCATTCTCCTAATGGGGACAAGTAGACCAACATTACTTGATGAACAAATTCAATAGTTCATCCTAAAGTATGAGTAAGGACATACACATCTACTCATAATAAGCAATAGTGGAACTAGCCTCACTACATTTGTGCTTTCATCCAAGGATAGGGACAAACACATCTACCAAGATGGAACCAAGGATAGGGACTAACACATCTATCCAAGTTCTTACAAGAAGTTTGGATAGGTACAAACACATCTATCCACCATCAATGTTATGAACAGGGACACACATCTACTCATAACAATTATGATTGAGGGAAAACACATCCAATCATAATTACCCAACAAATGTGTTTGGGGAAAAACACTTCCAATCACCTACATCAACTTGTGAATGGGGACAAACACATCCATTCACAAACAACCAACAATTATGATTGAGGACAAACACATCTAGAATCACAACATAAAAATCTTGAGAACTAAGTCCTCATTGTCGCATATGCAACCACCATTATAGATCATTTCCACTTTTATCACAAATGATATGAGATGGTTGTCGCTACCACCTGGAAACCAATCTTGGCTTTAGTCATTTTGGCACAATTTTTTTGGTCACTAATGCAATTGCATGGCATCGTTGCTAGTGACTAACGAGAGGTCATTGAATGTCATCCAACCTCCTATACCTCCATCCTCTAGCAGATTTACTACTTTGCAAGTTCAACTTTGAAGCTCAATTTCAGAATGCCCCCCCTTTAGATGGATGTCACATACAAGTGATAGTGCATTTATTTACAATTGAATAAATTTTATTTTAATTATTTTTGACAATTTTGAATTTGGACACACATATTTTTAATGACACAATTATTAATGACTCATACATAGAAAAAATAATAGACCCTATTCTAAACTAAATGCTAAAACTTGACCTTAAAAACTAACTAGATAAAATGAAATAATTAGCCGATAGGCTATTATAGTGGGGGAACCCCACCGAAATTTCTAGCAGTCTGACGCCGGAAACTCTGGTGGTGCCCGACAACCTCCCTCAGTTGTACATTTAGCGAAAG
>VDFB02151555.1:0-18593 GCA_007258455.2 Sequoia sempervirens
CCTTTCTTTGTTGGGTTTGAATTCATCCACACTATAGAGATTCACAAGGGTTTGAAGACATGTTGCATGCATGAGGAGATTGTCCAAGGTTTTGAGGATAGATCATGCCCACCTTGATATAATATTCAAGGTTTTCTTATAAGCGCCCTTCATCCTGAAATCTTGCCAGGTATGCTCTATGCCATTAGGGTTTTTAGTTTTGTTTTTAGTTTTGAGGAAGAGCTTGCTTGTCTCCTCATGAAGTTTTTATCCCTGTCATAATCCCAAACTAGGAAGTCAAAGCTCTTATTAGGAAAACAACCACCTTTATAGATGATACTTTCATATCACAATGCAAACCTTTTGAGAAGCTCACATGCCATGGTATGTTTAAGACATGATAGTAGTCTCATTGTTTAAGTTTCAATGGCTTTTACTTGTTATGAGGAGTTTTTTTGGTTATGAATGGAAATATGTATGTCTCTGTAAGGAAAATAATGATGAATAAATGACAATATGTATGTTTTACTATCTTGATATCACCAATGTCAACCACCATTAAAATTTAGCCACAACTTGTGGCTGAGAACCACTTCTTTGGCCAATAGGTTTTCATCCTTGGCCATTTACAAACTAGTAGGGGTTTTTTCCTCTAGTTACTAACAATCTGTGAGGTTTTGTCCTCAAATCTATTTGTTTGAAAATAAATGCTTGAGACAAATCTCATTATGGTTTGATGTGGGTGTTCAAAAGTAACCTACCATTGCATGTTTTCTTTATCTAAATTATCATGACTATAGCTTCTCTTTCTTTTTATCCATCCTTTTCTACCTAAATAAACAAGCGTTTTAGTTCTCCCTTATCACCCATTGTCATGTGGCTATAACTGTCCCATGAATCCTTCATGATTGATCTTTCATGACTATCATTCATATCTGAAGATGGCAATTCAAAATTCTTCAAGATAATTGTGCTATGTCCTTTCATGTCTTATAAATATTGATAACCATGACTATCCTATTTCAATTAGGTAAATCTCAATGCAATTGCTTGATATCCACTTATGCTAGCTTCAACTATGACTAAGGTCATATTTACTATCATGTATGAGCTAACTATCCTCATAAAATTTTGTCACTATCCATTGGTTATAGTAACTGTCCCTACTTCTTGATTTTCCCTTAGCTTCATGGTACTTGTCCTATTTATTATAGTCATAAAGAGTATCTTTTGCATATGGATTTGTATCCATTAAAAATGACTATCATCTTTTATGTCTTATAACCATCTTTTATTATCTGCAATCTCTCTTTTTATAAATGTTTATACATTATTTATTTCCCTTTGTTAATAGGTTTACCACTATTAAATTCTCTAGGAGACCTTCATGGTGAAATCCTTTGCCATTTGTAACATGAATTTATTTAATAGAGCATTTTCATCTTCAAAACTCTACTTTCATGTCTTCATGAACCTCTCATAATCCAAGGTATAGCTAAGAGTTGTCCATGTAGCTTGCACTTGACATTATCATGGTGATGAATCATATGCAAACTTCTTGTCCTCATTCATCATTGGACTCATTCTAATTATTCATTGTATTTTGGCATAAAAAAAACCTTATCATTTCTATATGATCATTGCCCTTGCACAGTCCTTTTGACACATAGTTTTGCTACCTTCTATACCGTTTCTCATGGAAGTCCTATAATATTTCATGTTATGCATTTCATACTTTCCTTCCCTTTCCTTTTGAATGAGTTCATTTCATGGTTTAAGACCGCTTTCTCATGCATCCCTATAGACTTATTGTGACCTTAATAACTTCATATCCCTGTTGAATACATGGCACTATTTCTCTGCTCTTGAATATTGTCACCAAAAACCTCTTGCTTGGAAACTAAAATTAAATCCTTATGTTGCAAGGGATGGTTATATCCTTCTAATTCAATTTTAGTAAAAAAAAACTTATATTCTTGTGTTGAATTATTGACTTGAAGCCTTTTACAAAAATCACCATAGTGATGATCTCATTGTACATATCTCTGGCTTTCTCATAGTGAGTCTATATTACTACTCTTTTACAAACTCTTTCACCTTCATTTCACTATGTAGGGATGATCCGGTATCTCCTACCATCTTACACCTTTTAATGGCTTCAAAAAACCAAGAATTTCACAGATAACTTGTCATGAATTAACAGAGTTCCAAGAAAAGAAAGTGAAAACTACAACCAACACTGTCAATCATGCACCTCAAAGAGATATCCTCTATGCTAGGAACCATACTCCACCTTCATACGAATTTCTTTACACATCTTATATTCATGCACTCAAACTATCCTTTAAAGTTGTCACATTGCATGATGAACTTTAAAGACTATGGTATGAAAATTTTAAGTGACTGTACATTCATGTGACAACTGTCCACCTATACGCTTGATTATAGTCATCATGAACATCTCTTCTTTCACTTTTGTTATCCAACCTCCTAGGATCACACTTGCACACTTGGGAGAACTTTTGCACAACCACTGCAACACCACACGGTTGTTGTTGGGCCTTCATAGTGATGTAGGAAAAACATGTTGAGTCAACATGCTTTTCCTACATCACCGCAAAGGCCCAAAAACAACCGTGCAGTGTTGTGGTGGTTGTGCAAAAGTTTTTGTGAAGGATTTCATGATCTAAAGTGGAACTTGCAAATGCAATATTTGATAAAAATCCACTTCCAAATATGCTTTTGATGGATGTTCATATCCTCATCCAAAGCTCCAATTCACACACATGCAGGAAGGACACTTTCAAAGGTTGAGGAGTTGGGATTTACAACCACTGGTTGCATTTTCTTAAAATTTTCTAAGGAATTTTTAGAAAAAACCATTTTGAACATATCCTTTAATCGCGTCATTCCATGATATCATATTTCTTTGAGGAATTTTTTGAAACAATTCGCTTGCCTTGTCTATGCTTCCACATTTTCATGCATGTCTAGTAGTGCACTTGTAACTACAACATATGACACAAAAATCCCTGTTGTTATGCTTTGATGGATGTCCCTTCATTATTATTGGATATCTGATGTAGTGCACATTATTATAGTGGAATCATATTTTTAAGATTGTTTCATTTAGCATCACCAATATTCTCCACAAGAACATTGTCCCTATTTAAAATGATGGAAATGGTTCACATCTCTTAGAACAATTTCTCTTGCAACAATCTTGGAGATGAATTCAGATGGAGAAGATTTGTTGATTTTGAGTCATCTATTGGTCATGTAATATAAATCAACCCGTGTCTTCTCCTATCAATTGAATTAGTGTTGTAGAAAAATATTTGTTATGCTTGCATTTGGCATCAACGTGCAAAGTCACCTCCTTGTCATTTCACAAGAACAACCTATCTTTAAATTATTATTCATAGTTTGATTAAGAGGATTTCCACCTTGCACTTTGAAACCTTGCATAGTCATAACATCCTTTGCATAAGTCTATCCTTATTATCATTTTTTAAATGATGATTTTTTCAAACAAAAAGGCTTTAAATGATGGAAACTGAAACTGTATTTATCTCCAATGCTTGTTTGTGCAATTCTCATAAAAGATCCTCTGTTTAGGCACAAAATTTGAGTATGGCTTCATGAAAATTTTAACTAATACTGATTGTATTGGAATTTGAACCTCATATTGATAATGAACTAAGATGGTCTGACTCCCTATCTTTCAATCTCTCATGAAGCTCACAAAAAATCCCCTAGTTGCTTACTTTTATAGGGAGCTAATTGATTCCTATCAAAACCCTACCCCTTTAGTATCATTTGTGTGGTAGTGTTATAAGCTACATGCTCCTCTCAAGGCTAGCTTTGATACAAGCACTTTATTCACCAAACCTATTTAAGACTGCACTTTCATTGTGTATATGCTTGATATGATACTCATTGCATTCACTAACTTGCACTCAAAATAATTCATTTATTTTGCACAGTCCCATATACCTGCAATTACCTTATTACAATGTTCTTCAATGCAACCCTAGAAACTACTGAAAGAACCATGTCTTCAAGATAAATTGGCATGTGTACCTTTAGTAAATCAATTGATTTCTTACTTCACTTGTCACGCATGTACAATAACCAAACCTGAACTATCATATGTACTAGGTGTAAGATGATATCATAAAATGTAAAATGAACTAGCTCTAGCTTGCCAAATGATACACCACTGCATTTTATAATTTGCACTATCATGACATGTTTGAAGAACATGTATTTGATGAGTTTAGAGGCACTAGATCTCATAGGTGTATGGAATCAGATCTTCCTTCAAAGTGTTGCCTTTTCATGACATATGACTGTGACATCTTTATCTCTTTGATCAATTCAAGGCAAGGAAAGTCCATGCAATGAAAATCAGTTGGCAACAACAATGATGCAATGGTCTTTGCACTAGGTTTTGAGAAAACAACCTATGAGGTCCATGGGATTAGATTCCCATGATTGAGAAGGCCTCGGTGAAAACTAATCCATCTTTAGAGAGCCTTACAAGCCTGTATGTAGAAGATATGGACACCAATTAAAAATGCACCAGTGAATTTGTGGACATTATCATAGATAGGGATATTTTTTGGGAAATTTTGATCCTTTTCTTTTGGTAATTCTTTTCCTATAAGGATTTTCACTTTCCATAATGAAGTATGTTATTATGAGTCTTTATATATTTCATTGACTAACTACTGACATAATCAGATTTTGTGAGTACTCATCATTTTTTCCTTTTTATGTTACATTTAGACCTATATGTTCAAATATGATAGTGTCCATGGATAGTGGAAGAAACATGAAGTGAAGATCCAGGATGAAAAAAACTTTACATTTTGGTGAGACACACATAGTTGTATTGGCTGTAGATAAGTCATTTTAAATGTCAATGATAAGCTTCCATGAGAGATTTCATGAGAAAAGTGTTCTGAGGGGATGAGGTTTTTGCTTATTTGATGTGTTGTTATGCATATTTATGTAAATATCTAATCCAATTCAATTCTTTAAAATCCAAAAGAAATTCCTTGGGAGGTGAGGTTGGTGTAGATTATGTGGTTGAATCAATAGGAGTCTTTCTTGATAAAGAAAGCAGGTTACTTGAAGGTATGTCATTTGACCTCTAATAATTTTGAATTAGAAATCTTTTGGAAGAAGGCGTGTGCAAAGTATGTTTTGTATTAGCATTTTGGATCATTCTAGGATCGCTTTGGTAGATAGATTTCTTCATCTTGATGATTGGATCACATAATGTGATTTGCTAATACAAAAAAAATTGCATAGTAATGGACCATGGAAATATCATGTCTCTAATAATTTTATTATATAAGGTATTTGATATTCTTTTCAAGCAGCTAGTTATTTTTTGATTAGGTAAAATAAGTTTTGATGGGGCCTCGAAACCCAATACACCTAGTTTTCAAGGGCTCCATAACCCTATCCAAGGTAAACAAGCTGCATAAAAGATAAATCACATACAGTAAACAGTGAAACAACAACAACATTTAACAAGAAGGCATGGCTTCATAGGTTGCAATAGAAAACAACAGAGGAACTAGATCGATAAAACAACCAAATTTAAACAAGCACCAGGAAACCTTAACTGAACATAGAACTCGTCTGCATTGGCCAAACAACATCAAACCTTCTACTTAAGAGAAACATCCCTAAGCCAAGAGAAAAGGAAAAATTAATGGTTGAGAACATCATTAACCCCATACCCATAATAAAAAACACCAACAACTCCAAACACCCCACATCAATAGGGGAGTTGGAGAGCACACAAAAAAATTGAAGCACATCCATCTTCATGTAGCAGGACCCCACCAAAGCCAAACCCACCTCCAACTCAATATGAGGGAGCTCCCCTTTATAGGAGAAGAAGATATGAGATCCCCAACCTCCAAATCCTTCACACAATATCCCAAACAAGCTCCATCTTGATAGGAGTAAGCTGACCAAAAAATACACCAAATCTATATCAACCATCTCCACCTCAATAGAAGAGGGCTCCGCCTCAATGGAAGCAATCTCCACCTCAAT
Organism: Sequoia sempervirens; assembly: GCA_007258455.2. Lineage (NCBI taxonomy): Eukaryota > Viridiplantae > Streptophyta > Pinopsida > Cupressales > Cupressaceae > Sequoia > Sequoia sempervirens. The sequence continues at coordinate 6,058 of VDFB02151555.1, forward strand.
AGGAGTAAGTTGACCAGAAACTCCACCAAATCTACATCAACCATCTCCACCTCAATAGAAGAGGGCTATGCCTCAATGGAAGCAATCTCCACCTTCATAGAAGACCCCATTTTTAGATCTAGAGAGCATGCAAAAACTTTGGAAATCCAGATGAACATATCCTCTCTTGGCATAATAGGGTACAAAAAAAGAAAAGAAGAAAACACTTCAGAAAACCAGACAAAACCCAAAGAAAAATGAGCCATCAAAATAAACACATGAAGCTGCTTAGCCTAAGAAATAATCTCACACCCCTGCATCAACAACAACAAAAGCAAGAGGAACAACAGTGACCTCAATAAAGAGGATCCAGAGGAACTCATCTAGAGAGAACAATTTCACAAAACACACTCAGTGAGAGAGACCAAGGCAACAGAGAAAACTACAGAAAAGGAACCACAAGCCAAAAGACCACCAAAGGTAGAGTCCTAGACTTAGAGTGAATAGGAACAACCAAGTCCCATGAGGAACAGGGGAACCCAAACAAGACATGAATAAGGAGAAGGCCCAACAAAAAAAGCACCAAGCTACCCCAACACGCTAATCAGAGCCAAAGGTAGGAAAAAACTCCACACAACCAATAAGAGGGAAACGCCACTATTCCACAGAGAGGGGACAAGAAGAACCCAACACAATATGAAAATAGAAACCCCCAAAAGAGAGCCACCAAACATATAGTAGGAACAAATGAAGGACAACCAAGAGGAAGAAAGGATCAGAACAAGCCAATATGAGGAGCCCCCAAGCCTTCCTATTATGCCAAATAGGAACATAAATAATCCCATTCAACAACCAATCTTCCAAAGAGCATCCAATGCTCGCCCACACCCACTACAAGGAGAGCAGCCTAAATAAAACCATGAGCAGATACACACCCTCCCAAAGTAAAGGGGCGCTTAGAAAGAACCCACAAGAAAAAAATGAGGACCCATTCAATAACAATCCCTCAACCCATAGTTGAAACAATAGCCTCAAATCGACTCAAATAACTTTAGAAAGGAGATCAATTAGGAACAAGAGGCACCACAAAGGACTTAGCTCAGTTGAGCAAGTAGAATCCACAGGCTTCCCAAAGGTCATATCGTAACACCATAGGAACTGCACAACAACCAGTAACACCCAACAGGAGCACAAACACTAGCAGAAGTACCTCCCCAAGCAACAAGGCCACATCACTAATAGAAGGAGTCAAATATCCATCATCCTCATCGGATTCAACATCTCCATCATCTGCAAATTTCAAACTACAACTTTCATACCTATTTCCATTGCTCCTCTCCATTTGTCCCAAATCGTCGATGTTAACAACAACTAGTTAGTTACATTAATGTTGTTCTAGAATTAGGAATGAGATTCTAGATGATCTTAAAGTTAGTAGGAGTTCATGTGTAGACATTATGGTTCAATTCAAATATGTCATTTTGATGTTTCATAGATCCTACAAGCTATACCTTGGATGTTAATGAATTTTTTATGTCTCTAATAATAAGTTTTAAAATAATTTTCTTTGTATTGATGTAAGAGTGTTGAACTTAACTAATGATTTTTAGGTGACTCTTTACTTTAGCAGAAAAATAGTAATTTTTTTCTTCTTGTTGGTAATCTTAGACAGGTGCCGAAAAAGTAGTCATCTCAGCTCCCAACAAGGATGCCCCAATGTTTGTTGTTGGGGTTAATGGGAACAAGTACACATCTGATTTGAACATTGTTTCAAATGCCAGCTATACCACTAATTGTCTAGATCCTTTGGCTAAGGTTTGTAAGAATATGTTAAATGCTTGAATCATACAATTTCAGATGTATTTAATCTTTACACATGAAAACACTATATTTTTACTAGAGAATAAAATTTAGAGTTCCACAATTTTAAACTATTTTGTCCTTTTTAGGTGATCAATGATAAATCAGGTATTATTGGAGGTCTTATGACAATAGTACACTCCACAGGTATGTTACAATAGCTCTCATTGAAGTGAAAATATTGATGTGAAAAATTCTTATCTTTGTTTCCTATCAAAGCTGCATTAAAATATCCATAGATCAAATCTGTTGCATTAAATTTTTTAATGTAGCAACTTTATTAGGTGCATGGTTTCAAGTTTCCTATCATTATTTTCTAGTTTATTATAAATATTTATTGAATGTTTATCGGTGTGTTATCAAATGTTTTATATCTCAATATAATGTGTTTTTTTTTTTGCAGAAATGTATTGATAAACTCCAAGAAGGGGATAAAGTTGGGATGTTGGATCCGTTTGATGGTAGTGCTATGGGCATTGGGTAGATTCACTCACTATATATTGAACATAGAGTCAAATGAAAGGAACATGAGATGCAAATGTAAATATTTTAAAGGTCACAAGTAACATACCCCTTGCTTATGAAGACAAAATGGATAGAGTTGTCTGTCTGAAAGAGATAGAAGGTACCTTCACATGGTGGCCACTAAAATATTTGAAAAAAATGAAATAGTTGATGTTTATCATGTACTAGCTATTAGACAGCTTGGCCTACTACTTTATGCAATAGGTTGAATGTTTTTTTCAAGGATCTTAGTGTTTTTTTTTGTTTTGGAGATGTATAAGAAAAAAAAAGGGCATTGTAACTCAATTTTCTCAGTCACACACCGAGAAACACACTTTGTAACACATTTTTCAAAGCAAAGACACATATTTCTATCTTGTATCTACTGTAAGAACACCTTTTCTCAATAAAATTTTAGTATTTTTTCTTCTTAATAGTTGTTTCATTATGTGCAAATGAATGATTATTTTTTTTCTTCTGTGTTTTATGTTTAAACCTCAGAAGCATTTTCTCATTTCCAACACTTTTAGGTAGAAATTAGTGAACAAAAACAATTAAATAAACTACCAATTGACTAAATATACTACCAATTGACATAAATCAATGAATAAATATGACTAAATATAATGATTATGTAATGAATAAACAATGTATCAATATACTACCATTGATAGAAACTGAACAAAAATAATTAAATAAACTACCAAAGTGAAGAGTCAAAGAATCAAAAGTGGTAAAGAAAATTCTCAGAACTCTTCCCAAATCTTATAGTCATAAATATTTTTCTATTGAGGTATTTGAAAATATAGATTTTTATACTAGAGATTAGTTGTATGGATCCCTAACTACATTTGAAATGAGAGAATTTGGTGCAAATAATGGTGCAAAAGTTGAGTATGCTTTTAAGGATGGAAAATCAAAGAAGACTGAAGAATCATATAAGGAGGATCTTGACGATGTGGAAGCTAACTTTGTGAGAAGGATGAAAAAGGGTACTGATAAGTACAAAGGTAAGTTTCCTTTCAAATATTTCAGTTGTGGAAAGATAGGTCACTATGCTTCAATATGTCCAAAGAGGGTTGTGAATGATAAAAACAAGGAGAACATACATAAGATGATTAAGAAAAGATATTATGTTAGAGAGGATGAAAGTATTTATGATGATAAATCTGATTATGGAGATGATGATAATGGTGAATGCTTGCTTATGGCTTTAAAAAATGAAACCAGTTTTGCTAATTCTAAAAATGTGTGAAGAAAAGCTCTCTGAAGACAAGGGATAATACTAAAGGTAATTTGGTATCTGCTTTTCATTCTGGATAGGATAATAACTATTGGATCATTGGTAGTGGATTCTCTAAGCATATGAATGGTGATAAGATTAATTTTGTTAGACTTGAAAAGTATGATGGAGGAATTGTTAGATTTGGTGATGATTTGGGTGCTAAGATATGTGGAATAGGTTCAATCATTTTTTAAGACAAACATAACACTGATGATGTTTACTATGTTAAGGGTTTAATGCATAATACCATGAGCGTTGGACAAATGTGTAGAAAATGATACAATCTCAAGTTTCAAGATGATGGATATGAGACCAAAAAAAGGGTCCAAAATTGTGATTGTTGTTGGAAGGACAAATTGAAATGTTTATCAACTTAAGGGTGATGATGGTCATTGCTTTATGACTCAAATTAATGAAAGTTATCTATGTCACATGAGGATATGTCACACTAATTTTGATAACCTAGTGAGAATTAGTTTAGTTCAATATTTGAGAGATCTGCAAAAGATTACAAAGCCTATCAATGTTGTCTACAAGGATTGCCATATTAGAAAGAAAACAAGGAGTTTCAAAGGTAAAGAACAATCTACTACTAGATTGTTAGAGTTGGTGCATATAAATATATTATAAGTTTGGATATTGTTGAAGTTTTTCATTGATGATGTTGTTTGGAAACATGAGCATGCAAGGTTTATAACAATGTAGTGTTGGCATTGATGTCAACATTGTTGCAGATAATTTTGATCAGTTCTAATAGGTTTGGAGATTTTAAGGAAGACATTTGTGCAAGATTGTTTGGTCTGAAAATTTTAGTTATGTGGAAATTTGACTTTTCAAAAATACTATTTCAGTGTAATAGTGCATTGGTTTTTAGGTTTGCACCACTCCACAAATGAAGATATTACTATGTGCTTCTAAAATTATTTTGGTCAATGTTAGATGCACCTAATTCCAAGATTTCATCTTGTTTGGAAAAGTAGTTTGAAAGATATGATTAACAAAGTTTGGCTTTACATATTATAGTCATTTTTCTATATAATATGTTTGTGTGGGAGAATCCACACTTCTACACAGATGAATTTTTAACCTTTCAATTTTGGAGATAAGTTTCCAGATGTTAGTAGAGCATGGATTCCACATGGCATCAAATTTTGAGGTCCACATGTTGGGATGCAGATACATAGTTGAAGGTTTTTTATATTTAGGTCTTATATGGAGCCGAGCTAACATGTTTGATGTTATGTGAAGGATGAATAAGTGTTGTCTTATGTGGGATCTATTATCGATCCATGCCAACCTATATTAAGGTATTTTTAGTTTTGAATTATGGTGCATTGTGTGTATGGAATATTTTGAGTTGACAAATTACATTTTGGGTATTACATCTAATTAGGCTAACCTGATTAATGTTATACTTGATGCAGGTATATAAGTTGGATTGTTTTTGGTGTTTTTGATGTAATATATGTGGCATGTATTGTGTGATGTGAATTTCATTAGAGCAATGAGAATCTAAGTTGTGAATGTTAAGTTGAAGACCAAAATTGTGTGAATGAAGATCAAGGTAGAGTGTTGAATCAAAATTAGATAAATATTTTTATTATGCTTCAATGGAACTATAATTCATATATACATAAGATGCAATTGTAACAATTCAAGAATAGGATGTGAGCCACCATCTCTCTTCTATCTTTTTTTTATGGAAAATGAGTCCACTTGTAGTGAGAACTTCTATAAATATACTATAATCAGTTATTGTATATTGTGAGCTAACCCTCACCATAGTTTTTGTCATTTTCGGTTTTCTACATAAAAATCCTAGTGTTCATGTGTTACATGATGTTGTGAATTTTTCATGCTTTCTTTCCTTACTGTAGTTTATTATGCATTAGTGATTGGATGTTTAATGTTTGAAAGGTTTAAGAGAATACTAACTCACCCCCCTCTTAGTATTTTGGGTGTTCAACAATTGGTATCAGAGCTTGGTTCCTTGGAAGGAGCTTAACCACTTTGGGAAGTTCTTGGAGATTGAACACATGATTGGTAGAAAGTTTCCTATTCCTCTGGAAGAGATTCTCATTGTTGGATACATAAAATAAGATTGCATGCTTGACAAAAATGGAGAACTCAAAGTTGCTCAAGTGACTATTTGGAAAGAATTGAAGGTGAAAATAGAAATATGAAGGAAAATTTCAAAGGAGCAAATGAATGCATCCAAAAATTGAGAGAGAAAATAAAGAAGTTTAGAGAAAAGCACAAGGAAGTTAGTGAAAATTTGAAACAAGAAAATGAAAACATCACCGTACTAAAAGTGCAAGTTGAAGAAAAGAAAAGAGTTGAGGAGTGTCTAGTTGCAATGTTGAAAAGTAAATCTGATGAATGCGTAAGGCTTCAACAAGAAGTGGTAAATCTGAGATAAGATTTGGAGAAAGCAACAAGTCATGAAGATAAATTCAAAATGAGTGCTACAAAGCTTGATGAGATGATTTCAAGATGAAAAGTATCTAAAAGCAAAGATGGCTTAGGGTTTGAAAATGGTGAAAGATCAAAAGCAGATTAGACACCTAATTCAGAAGAGAAGATCAATGGACCAAAGAAGATTGAAGACAAGAAGAAAAATGGGAAAGATTCAGAATAAAAAAATGAAACTAGAAGACCTCTAATTAGATAACCAAATGCTCAAAGGTACCCATTTTTAAATGGTTTTGTTACTCTTGCAATAAATTTGGACATAAAGTAATGGAATATAGAAGTAGAATGAATCAGAATGTACCATCCTTTACTGGTCAATGTTTTACATGCAATAAATTTGGCCATAGAGCAAGTGAATGTAGAAGTCAAATGATGAATGACTATAACAATGGTAGAATGATTCAATATTACAATGGTTATTGTTATACATGTTATGGATTTGTATACAAATATAATCAATGCAGATCAAGAATGAATGGAAGGAATACTATTTAGAAGAATGTCACATGTCATAATTGTAGTAGACCTAGACATATTGCCAATTTTTTGTAGAAACAAAAATAAAAGGAATGAACCAGTTAAAAAAGTTGATATAGTTGGAGTAAAGAAGGAATTGGAAAGATTTGGAGAAATAAGAGACAAAAGAAAAGGGAGAATATGTACCATCCTCTAGTGCAAACATTTCCTCTTAAAACTAAGCCAAGAGCTATGTCTTAGGGGGATATTTAATGGAAATTTTTTGTTCCCTACCAAAGAGGAGGTGTTGAGGCTAAAACATGAAGATATGTGATGTATATCAACATTCTTGATCTATTGGTGAAGATTGTGCAAGAAAATATGATGATGCAGAAGTTTGTGGAGCTTTAGAAGTTATTTGTGCATACAATTAAAGTGTTGCCAACTTTATGGGTTGAATCATTTAATGTAGAATTTTGGTTGATCAAAGGGTTATAAGAAAATTCATTAAGGAAAATTCATTTCACAAAGGAATTCAAGAGGAGTAGAGTAGCGAGGATAGAATTCATAGTGTATCAAAACCCTAGTTTGGGGAACAACGTAAAAAGGTAGTTTGCAAATCTTGCATGGCCTAATTTTCATAAATCTTTTTTTTTAATTAGTTTGAATCTATATGAGATGGCCACACCAAGGGTTATAGAGGTTAGGGAGAAACCACAACCAAAATTCAAAAGGTATCTAGTGAAATCCATAGATGATGACCCGTTAGGAGTATTCTTGCATATTCCATATGGGGTTTTATTGATTGAAGATATCAGGGATTATATTCATAGAAAAATGGAAGAGAATTCTCCCACTAAGTTAAGTGATATATAGAAAAATGTGTTAACAAGAGAGGAATTTTCCCTAAAGCTAGAATATAAAAACCTAGTTGAGAAGAAACTGGATGTATAGCAATGGTGCCCTAATTTCTTTTATGATGTCAAGTGGATTAGAATGGCCTTGAGAAGAGTTCATGATCAATTCATTTGAATTGATATACCAAATATGATAACAAAGGAAGTGATAAGGGAGGTCACTAGTATATGCTCCATTGAAAAAGTTCTTGTGTTGAAATCTACCAAAAATGAAGTGGTTATGGAGAAAATATATACTACATATGACAAGAGAGCACTAACTATCAATCTAATCAGAAACACAGTTGCAAGATACACCACCATGATGATTGGCTACAAGATTTATTATACAAATGGAGATAATTTTATATCTACCACCACAATCAATGTGGCACATGAGATGGTAGAAAATGATGTAGATTATGACCTATATGAGTTTCTTAGGTAAAAGTTGATGTAGAATCCAAAGAAAACTAAAGAGAAGAAATATGTGTTTAAGTATGGCACTCTGGTTATGTGCTTACTCTTCTATTTCTTGAAGGAGCTTCCCATAATTGGAAAGGTAAACTGGATAAGTAGAACTATTTCACATCAAATCATAGACCATATGAGGAGTCTTAGAGATGTAAAAGCATAAGATGATTCCCTTATTTTTTTCTTTGTAGTATTTCAAAAAAGAATGCATGAGAGAGAGATAATTCCAAGGACTACTATGGAGAGATACAAAAATGATATCGTATTTCTTGTATCTACAAACCAATGCATTATGGAAGTAGTGGAACCAAGAATTGTTTTGGTTCCTAAATTAGGCTATGAGGTAACAAAAGTAGATCTTATTGGATATGTTTATATCTTGTTGAAAAGTCCTAAGCATACCACAAAACCAAGGTATGGACATATGCAAAAAATTCTTTAGAAGTTCACATGGAATAGAGGAAACCACAGATAAAGAAGAATGTTGATGATATGGTTGATGTGTATGCACAAGAGTGGGTCTCTCAAAGGAGTGTGTACAGTATGCAAGATAAAGAGCTAGAGAAAACATGAGTGCTAGAGAAGCATTTGTGGGTGAAAGAAGATCTGGTAGGACATCTAACACTCCACCATATATCTAGAAGTCCTCCAGGGATTTACCTTCTATTGGAGAGAAAAGGAAGACAAATTCCAATCCTACAATAAGGGAGAAATCACCTTTAGTCGCACAAGCTACCAGGGTAGAAAGAAGAAGACTACCACCACCGCATCTCTTGCTACCCCTACAAAAACAAGAGTTAAACAAAAGGCTATGAGAGAGAAGGGTATATGAATCAATGTTGTTGAAGAAGAGGGGGATTTGGAAGAAGAAGGACCACAGTTGGTTTAGAGAGGAAAAAATGAGGCTTCACAAGGTGAAGCTAGTGTAAAAAGGAAAAGACATGATGTAATTGACAAAAAAAGTGAAGAAGAGATAGAAAAGGAAAAAAAAAGAATTTGTAATACATATGAGTGAAAAGAAGGAAACCAAGAAGGATTATCTAGAGAAGAAGGAGAAAGAAACAAGTCAAAAGAAAACTCTAGTGAAATTCAAAAAGAAAAAACAAGATGAACAAGTAAGGCCTCATTCCCCCATGAATTTGGAGACACTATTTAATAGTATTTTGCAAAATGATATGTTAGGAGAGATTGAAACCTTGTATAATGATGTAGATGAAATAGAAAAGGCTACTATTATTGAATCCATAGTCAAGTACATAGTTTTCCTTGAGGTGGACATGCATAATATAAAGAAGAATGTACCTAAATATTTGTGGAACATTTTGTTGGAAAGGGGACAATAAGATGTAAAAGAGCATGAAAGGCTTAAAAAAAGAGGCTTTGGAGAGAGTGAGTGCTCCATTTTCTGAGGATGACAGAGCCACAATGGCTATTGTATTTAGCAAGGAGCTAAGGACCAGAAAAAGGGTTACTACCCTTATGGGTAAAGACAAAGATGACCTTGAGAGAATCTGGAAGGAAAGTAAAGATAAAGAAGAGGAGATTGTAAATAATCTAGGATTGCTTCTAGTGATTGAAGAAGGAGTAAAATTTGATACCAATGCTTTAGAACCTAATGTAGAGAAATAAGTGCAAATAGATGATGCTCAACATGAGCATGACATAAATGTAGATACTACATAAGACAACACTCCTTCAAAATTGGAGGACGTGAATTTTTTTGTTTGTTAAGGATGCAATGATCTAAGAATAAATTACAAAGGAAAGAACCACTACTCTGATTCAAGAAGCCACTCCAAAAAATATAGAAAACACTATATAGGAAGATAATGTAAAGAAATATGATAATGAAGAAAAAGGTGATGAAGAGAAAGAAGAAGAACATAAAGAGGAAGATGAAGAAAAAAACATGGATGCATCCGTAGATGTAGAAAATGATGAACCAGATGAATCTGGAAAGTTTATAGAGGAATCAAAGGAAAAGGATATGAAGACAAAAAATATTGTAGGTGAATCTTATAGCTCCTTCGAAGATTCTTTGAAGAATTTACTGAGAGTATAGCCTAGTTTTCAACCAATTGTGTCCTCACAATTGTCGCAACTACCAATGCATCAAGGGAATTTTGATATGGAAAAAGATATAACCCATCCACAAGCTTCAATTGGGAGACATGTTCCATGCATCTTCTAGAAAATAAATAATTGAAACACATTAGAAGAGTGGAGAATGGATGGAAGAAGCTATCAAAGCATTCTAAGAGATCATACCAAGATCAAATTTTGACACCAAACTATTTGGTATGGAAAAATTCAAACTATTAATTGATTCCTTTAAAACTTATGCATCCAGATTGAAGGAAGAAGCTAAGAAAGCAGCGTAGAAAAGAATGAATGATAAAGGAATGCTAGAAATAATTGAGAATTGTGTCATTACACACAAGAAATTTTTAGAGTTGTTAAAGGATGTGGAAGGATTTGTAGATGAGGAAAAGGCCTTGTACTAGTATGGCATGAAGTGGCCCAAATCCACATGGAGCATAAAGAAGGTTATGGACACTATTAAGCCCAAAATCAATACTACCTCTAGTGTATATGACATGGTTTTCGACCTCACTGGAGTAACAAGGAACACAATTGAATATTTGCACAAGAAATTATTCCAACTGCAAGCACAAAAATAACATATCATCCTATAGTTTGGAGTGGTAAGGGATCTGGTCAATCCAAAATTTGTACTTTTTCAAAAGTTATTCTTAGTTTTGATAAAGCAAAGAAGATGAATTTGGTAGCTACTACTTTAGAAGAAGGAGAAGAACTTTTATTAGAGTTTGAAACACAAAACAAGTTTCTTGCAAAGGCTATGCATGAATGGGAAGATGGAAGGCAAGCCTAGGAAGATCACCTGAAGAAGTTGCAGGTATCAACCAATTCTCAAGTTAGAACGATATCTTTTATCTTTCTAGCTTTAATTTATGTTTAGATTATTTGTATATATGTGGACAATATAAAGAAATTTTTCAGTACCTTTCAGTTTTTGCTCTAGTACATGACTCAGGGGGAGTCAATTCATTATTTTATAACTATATATATGACTACATCATTTCAAGGGAGTTCCAATCAGAGTTAGAATAAGGTGTATAGGAACCCCTTGCCATTGATGTCAAAGGGTGAGAGTATTTTTTGAGATATTTTTGGCATGTAATTTCCATCAATGACAAAGGGGGAGATTATTAGAAGTTTGGAGATTGTTAAAGTTTTTCATTGATGATATTGTTTCACAACATGAGCATGAAAGGTTCATAACAACATAATGCACTGTTTTCATTGATGTCAACATTGTTGTGGATCATTCTGATTAGTTCTAATAGGTTTTGGAGTTGTTAAGAAAGATATTTGTGTAAGATGTTTTGGTTTAGAAAGTTCAGTTGCATGGAAATTTGACTAAGTTTCAAATATGCCAATTCAGTGTAATAGTGCATTCATTTTTGGGTCCACACCACTCCACAAATGAAGATATCACTTTGCACTTATAACATTATTTTGGTGGATGTTAGATACACATAATTACAATATCTCATCTTGTTTGGAAAAGTATTTTGAGGGATATGAGTAACAAAGTTTAGCTTGGCATATTATAGTAATTTTTTTGTATAGTGTATTTGTGTGGGAGAATCCACACTTCTTTGCGGATGAATTGTTGGCTTTGCAAATTTGGAGATAAGATGCTAGATGTTAGTAGAGCATGGATTCTAGATGGCATCAATTTTTGAGGTCCACATGTTAGGATGTGGATACACAGTTGAAGGGTTTTTGTATTTAGGTCTTATGCAAACAATGAATAAGTGTTGTTGTCTTATGTGGGATCTATTATAGGTCCATGCCAACCTATCTTAAGGTATTTTGAGTTTTGAATTATGGTGCATTGTGTGGATGAAATTTTTTGAGCCAAAAAGTTACATTTTAGTTATTACATCTAATTAGGCCAAACTAATTGATGTTATACTTGATGTAGATATAGAAGTTGGATTGCTTTTAGTGTTTTTGATGTAATATATGTGACATATATTGTCTGTGATTTTAATTTGATCAAAGAAATGAGAAGCTAAGTTGCAAATGTTAAGTTGAAGATCAAAATTGTGTGAATGAAGAGTGAGGCAAAGTGTTGAATTAGAATCAAATAAAGATTGTTATTGTTCTTCAATGGAACTGTAATTCATGCATACATAAGATGAAATTGTAACAATTCAATAATAGGTTGTGATCCATCATCTCTCTTCTATCTTTTTCTTTGTGGATAGTGAGTCCACGTGTAGTGATTACTTCTATAAATATACTATAACCGGTTATAATATATTGTGAGCTAAACCTCACCATGGTTTTTCCCATTTTGGGTTTTCCACATAAAAATCCTAGTGTTCATGTATTATGTTATGTTTTGAATGTTTCATTATTTATTTCCTTACTGTAATTGAATATGCATTAGTGATTGGATGTTTAATGTTTGAATGGTTTAAGAGAATACCGATTCACCCCCCCCATTGGTGTTTCTAGTTGATGGTCTAGTTTCTCCTAAAGGGTAACTTCTCCTTATGCTTAGATACCCTAGGTCA
>VDFB02151556.1:0-12924 GCA_007258455.2 Sequoia sempervirens
CATTCTTTATTGGATGTAGATTGGTATCATGGCTAAGTAAGAAACAAGATTCAGTTTTTTTTATCTACTATAGAGGCTAAGTACATTGTAGTGGCATCTTACTACACACATGTATTATGGATGAGGAAAACACTAAAGGATATCAAAGTGGTGTATGCTAAGCCTATTTCTATCTTTTGTGATAATACAAGTGCAATTAACATTTCAAAGAGTCCAATGACGCATTTAAGGGAAAAGTATATATCTATTAGGTATCACTTTTTGAGAGAAAAGGTTGTGGACAATGAAGTGAAGTTTGTTTATGTACCTACAAAGGATCATATTGCTGAAATATTCACTAAGGCTCTTCCTAAGAATACTTTTGAGTATCTTTGGGAGAAGTTGGGGGTTATTTCCCCTCCTTTCTTGAACCAAATGCATATGGAGATGCATCAGTCCAGTGGATCTATGGATCCATTCTTTGTCTGGACATTATTGTAGTATGGAATCGATGTTTTCATTGTGCAAAGGTTGTTGATTTGGTTGGTGTGTACTCCTAAGGGGGAGTACTTAGAGCAGTTGCAAGTATCTTGGTACTATGTCAAAGGGGGAGAACAATGAATTTTTTTTTATCCTTTTTCATTGATGTCAAAAAGGGAGAGAGAATCATGTGAAAAAGTTTATTTATATAGAGGGAGAGAGAGATTTCATGGAAAAAAGAAAAAAAGTTGAAAGGGGGAGGGATAGAGAGAGTGCGGGGATATTGTGTATGTTGTCTTTGATGGTTTTTCACATATTGTGTTGCCATCAATGACAAAGGGGGAGATTGTTGCAAGTATGAAGGTGTTGTCATTGATGTCAACAAGTTTGTGTTATCATTTGTGATAGTTGTGCAGTGGTTGAGAGAGAGTGTTGCTTTGATTTGTTGCATTATGTTGTCATTAGTTAAGTTACTGGTGTGTTAACCCCTGATGTTACTTTGATAAGCTTTTGATTATGGTTGTAGTATTGGTAAAGATGTCAAGGATACTGAGAAAATTGATAAAATAAGGAAAACAAGATGTTATAGAAGTGCTCTAGTTTGTAGAGGTATTATGGTTTTGCTTTGCATTTCTTCTGGGTTGAAGATCTGCTTGTGTAGGTTGGATATGCTAGTTAGAAGTGTTTAGAGTTTCTATATCTAGAATTTGTGCTTCTGGATCGATGTGCAAAAGAAGTTTTTTTCACCAATATGTGAACTGGTTTTGCAGTGTTGCTTACAAAGGTGTTTGGGAGAAATTTTTTGGCTCTGCATTTCTCTGTGTGAACCCTTGTTTGTTGTACCTGCAAAACAAAGAGATTAAACACCCTAAGTTAGATATTGCAAACATAAACAAGGATTCCCCATGGAATCCATTTACAATTCAAACTAGGAATGGAAATATGCAAAAACACAATAAAATGATAAACCAAAGATGAAATCCTAATTTAAATAGCAAACTCTTGTTCCCATGGGGGAATTGGTGCCAATTTGATGTGAAAATTGGCCCTTTCCCAATCCCTAAGATGCAAGTTGATGATTGTTGAAGGATGTTGATCCACTTTGATGATGAATGTGAGAGTGCCAAGCTAAAAATCTGCCATAACCTAGCTAAGAACTCAAGATTTGTGAATGAGGATGGGTAAGCATTTAAGCATGGTAACTTTGCAATGTTGGTGGATGATCAAATGAGGAGATGAACTCTTCATTTATAGGATTTCAAGATGGATGAATGCCCAATTTTGAGCAATGTGGGACTAACATTCATCCAATGATAAGGTGCCACTTGTCAAGCTATGAATGGATGATGGTTGTACAAGATTTGAGAAATGTGCCCAAGAGGGGGGAAATTTGAAATTTGAATTGGGAGTTAATGTTTAGTGGGGGACATGTAAGAGACAATGTAAGAGTTTTAAATGCTTTGTTAGAGGGACAAGTCATTTTGGGGGGAGATTTCAAACTTGGAGGAATATTCCCTTTTTGATGCCATTTTGAAAGTAAATGGGGAATTATTAAATCAAATAAATGATTTAATTGTGCAAGTTGCAAAATCTAGAGGATTTGACATGAGATTGGATTAAATTAATCAAGGGTTAATTAATTTAACAAGAGATTAAATGATGTGACTTATTTGATTAAGATTTGTTGATTTCTTTAAATCAGATAAGAGAGGAATATGATAATAGGCTAATTAAATGAATATTTGATTTATTTAATTAAAAGGGATGGTGTTAGATTAAATAAATTAAGGTCTTAATTTATTTAATTTAATGGATGAACATTAGAGTTTTAATCAAATAAATTGATTATTTAATTAAATAGGGATAATTAGATCAGATGGGTTGATTTAATTAACAAAAGGAATTGACTTAATCAGATAAAATGATTTATTTAATTAAGAGACGAATATTGATGAATTTAATCAGATAGGGGGATTTGATTTAATGGTTAGACCGAGGGATGATTTAGGAAGAACGATGTTAGTAAGTTAGGATCAAATGCACGATGTCAATTAGTATATTTTCGATGTCTATATTTTGCCCCTCTTTGAAGCAATGCACTCGTTGCGTTGGTTCAAAGAATAAACGATCTCAATCGAAGCCAAAAGATTTTTCAATATCAAAAACTTGCCCCATTGCTACCTGGCGAAAGAGAAACATGCCATTATAATGCCCCCTCGAGAGATTGGACGAAAAATCCAATTTTTTGGGTGATCTCGCGAAAAAAGGTGACAAGGTGTTGAACCGGTCCGAAAGGGGGTCCAAGAGGCTAAAAATGTGTCTAAACGCAACAAGACAATGAAAAACAAGCCTCGAACGAACAAAAATAGGTTCAAGGATCCAAAACCCTAACAAGACAGCCCTAGAGGGTCAAAAAACCCCAATTTTTAGGCTCAAAAGGGGCCCAAGGGGTCACTTTCAAGTCATTTTCACACACCTCCGCTAGCAAAACTTGAGATTCGAGCTCTGACCTCCTGACGATATGGCGCAATGACAGCTTCCCCTGCATATTTCCGACTGAGTTCGGACCTACCAACGGCCACCTGGCATCGGTGCCCCGGTATGTGACCCTAATTGAAGCTTCGTCTTTTCGTTTACGCGCATTTATTACTGCTTTTAAGTTGAGTTTGCCTCCAGCGGTGCACTTTTAGCGCCGCTTGGTGTTTAAGTGGCATCGCTTTTAGTCTTTTTGCGCCACAACGGTGCTGTTTTGTGCCGCAGCGGTGCAATTTGAAATTTATAAAACTCCGCCGTTGGATTGGGCTCAGCTCGGACTCGGCAGCCCAGTTTTGACAAAGTGCGCGGCGACAGCGTCCTTTTTAAGCAAATTGCGATGCAACGGCTCTTTTTAACGAAATTCCAGGTCCAGCGTCGAAGTTTGAGAAAACTCAAACTGCGACACCTTCACAAACTGCGCCGCTGGATGCAAGTTTGGAGCGTTTAAGCCAGAATTTTTCAAAATTTTTAACGTGTTGACTTTCCTTGATGCAGGACGGACTGCGAGAGCTTTACTCTCGAGAGCACCGGTCACGGGATTTGGCGAGTGTCCTACGGGACCTGAGCGACAGAGATTAGGACCGACTGGGGGTCACTAGTTTATGGCATATTGCGTACACAACGCCTGTGCGCATGCACCTTGGGATGTTGTTAGCGCTGGCAGAGCGGTGGCACAACGAGACGTCGTCGTTCCATCTGCCCACTGGTGAGGCGACCGTCACATTAGAGGATGTTTGGCGCATACTACGGTTGCCCATTCATGGTCGCCGGGTGATCCATGATATGGAGGAGGGTTGCGAGTGCTGCACCCGAATCCTTGGCACTCGAGATATCATTTATTGTGAGGGACAGATCGAGTTGGAGCGGTACTGAGTTATGGCACCTCCATTCCGTTGGACCGTTGCAGCGATCATTTCTGGTTTAGTTGCCCTAGACCGGCGAGGGCGGTATTTCAGTCCTGGATGGAGATACTGCTGGGAGAGGATGGTCTGAGACAGACCAGCTCGGTTTGCGTGGGGACCCGTCCTTCTGGCTTCATTTTATAGGGATTTGCATGAGTACGTGTACGCAGATGGCAGAGCATTGGGGGCTGGTGTGACACTTTTGCATGTTTGGGCGTGGGAGCACATTTCTATGCTACGTCCACGAGTCATTTCAGTTCCGATGGGGCCAGAGGATGCCCTGGTGGCACGATACAGAGGTGGTGTGTCCTTCACACACACTGGGGAGCAGAGGATCCCCTACTGGAGGCGAGTCATAGATGAGATGCTTGTGTTCACTTGGCGTCCATACCTTGGTCGGCCCAGATGGGCCAACGATGCAGATCAGCTCTTCTACTGCCGTCAGGATTGATACATGCAGGGCAGGGAGAATACGATGATAGAGCGATATTTGCCAGGGTGTGTGCAGCGGCAATTCGGGGAGCCATAGGATCGACTAGATGATTATGTGGCCGTCTTTGCATGGAGCATGACGCAGATAGCATGGGGTCCTGGCATTCCTACAACAATGGCCATTGACAGCTTTCGACACTTGGTAGCTCGGCCATGGGCCTATGATCAGGGTTCAGTAGATTCAGGCACTACACAGGCCTACATAGATTGGTTCAGACCACCTCTTCGGTTGACCATTTCAGGCGAGGATCTCGAGGCCGACAGGGTTAGAGGCAGGAGAGGACGGGGACGAGGGCGAGGACTGAGGATTGAGGTCCGATTGGATCCAGCAGGTGTGCCCCCAGTTCTGCTAGGTCAGGGAGATGTCCCCATGAAAGACCAATAGCAGGATCCGCCAGTCCCACCACCATGAGGGGAGGGTGAGGCTTAGGCTCGAGTACAGCCACAAGTACAGGGAGATGGATGGGATGCCTTGATCCTATAGTTACAGGCACAGATACAAGTAGTGACGGCCAAGAGAGATCAAGCACGGGCCGAGAGAGACCAAGCGGTCCAGCAGAAACAGGCTGCAGAGTTACAGGCAGCCACAGAGCTAGGCCGATGACAGCAGATTGAGAGTATGACCGCCTCCTCCTCCCAAGGTACTGTTCCGATGAGGTCTTACAGAGAGGCTATTCGGGAGATTGAGTATTATCGGCGAGCCTCTCATGATGCAGTGCCTTGAGCAGCTTGGGTCCCAGAGTATTCAGAGTGGGCCAGCTAGAGACCACCAGAGGGTCATGGTGACAGAGGCGAGGGCAGTATTCACGGAGACCGACCATGATACGCACATTTTTATGTGCTATGGGCTCTTTTTTGATAGCCCGATGGGCATTTTGTACTGATTGACATACTTGTACAGTGATCCGATTATTTTTTTGTACTGTGACAGACGTTATGATATATATGAGTTGATTTTGATGTGATGAAATGCGTATCTTTATCTTATACATGTATGTTTCTTCTTTTTATATGTTATGGATGCATTTATTTCTAATGATGTTTTATGCGATGATGTTAACTATATGATGATGTGTCTTTTGTAAATGCAATATGATTTTGGAAAATGCTTATATATAAAATGATTTTATGGATGCGATGTGTTTATGATGCGATGGTTGTAATATAATGCTAATGAAATGGTGTTTGATGCATAATGAGATGATTTTATGGGATGCCTTAGAATAATAAATGTTATTATTCTAATGATGATGTATGTAATGCAATGATATGTTTAATACAAGGTGATATGCCTAATGAATTAAATGTTTATATGCCTTATGATTATGCAATAAGTGATTTATGAAATGATTATGTAAATGCTTATGTGATGATTTAGGTGGTAATGTGAAATATAGATGTTTATGCTATGATTGATAATGAGTAAAATGCAATAATGCAGATGTACCTATCTATGAAGAGTGTTTATGATAACATGTTTATGATGATTGGAATGCAATGTATTTGATATGTTTATGCAATATGCTTAATGATTTGTGGATGTAGGATTGATGACGATGGTGATCGACTGTCATAGTACCTTGTTAGCGTGATAAGCAAGAGATAGAAGAAAACAAGACATGAGATGATGATGATGATAATGATGACGATGATGTTTACTTGCCAAGGAGTTGGGATTTTCAAAGGGCCAATTACCTTATGTTTCATAATACACATAGGCATGATGCATCAGGGTATAAAGAACCAAGATGGCGTTGCACCTAGTGTGATGGACTTTGACTCAACAAATAGATAGGAGTATTCTTGTTCACACCTGACATACAAAAACTTTGTTAGGATGTCCCTAACAAAGCAAGTATTCGCCAAGTTATATTACAAGGACGTCCAACAAGCACAACAGACAAAAGATAATGATCATTGCCCAATTCCTATCTCTCTAAATCCTTCTTTTGGACATCATCGAGAGGTCCTTGGAATGAGCACAATGAGATAAATCAAACAAGATAAAGTAAGTGAGCAAACAAACTAATGTTCTTCGTACTGTTAGCCGAGAGAAACGATGTTTCGAAAGATGGGAGCCGAAACTTATTGCCAAAAGATAATGTCCATTGTCGGAACGGATCCTAGGACATGCTAATGACACGTCATTTCGTTTACCCAAAGTGGTTGGTTTGATAAAAGTGCCCATTGTTGGAATGGATCCTAGGACATGCTTTTATCAAATGAAATTGATTTATGATTTATATGCCATTGATAAGAAAAGAGTTGCCCAACTTGCTTACTGACTGACCTATACTTGAGATTTTAGGTTTTCACATTTAACTGCTAGACTTGTTTCTGACTATTTTACCAAAGGTTGAGGGTGATGATGATTTATTATGGATGGTGTTATTGCGGGTGCAAGCGAGATAAGACAGATGGATTTTTTCAAATATTTGGATGTTTTTGACGTTTTGCAATGTTTTAAAGTTGTTTTTGGTATTTTTTTAAATGTTTTCAAATGTTTTGATTTTCAATTTTCCAATGTTTTGAGATTTTATGAGATTTTGACCAAGAGACTAACCTAAAGACCTATCCTAGGGGCCTCGGGGGCTGATCAACAAATTAGCCTTACCTACGTTATACACGCAGAGACCACGTAGTTTGACTGACGACTTGACCGATTTACAGATGATGATATACATGTTGAGATGTCAGTTTATTATGATGGACTCCTATAGGACTGACCTAAATGTCTCGGGGGATGATCAAAGATCAACCTTGCCTACGTTCCAGCTCAGAGATGACGTAGTTCGACAAGACAACCTTGTTTTTGACTTTTTGACAGACTTTTTGACTTGTTTTGGATTTTGATATGTTTTGAATGTTTTTGGATTTTTGATTTTGTGATGTTTTTGGATGTTCTGATTTTTTGGTCTTCAAGATCATACACGAATCCGATCCGAAGAGAACGTGCCCCCAGTGTGAGGCGATAGACTACTCCGATATAGGCAGGACAAATTGACCTTTTAAGTGGGCCGAGTAGCTCTAGGAGGAATCGTGACACAAACGCAAGACCAAGCTATGGTGCAGATGCGGATGGAAGGGTAAAATGCGATGATATGTGATGGGTGAGTGAATGATGCAAAGCAGGTCACAAAGACCAAGATGGATGGAGAGTGCCTATTTACACAAGGTGCCTGTTTGCCAGGTTTTCACCAAGGTACTTGCCCAAAGTGCCACTGAAGTGGTTTTCACTAGAGGACGATTTTTTCTCTTTACTGTTTGCTTGATTTTTTGATTTTTTTGTTGTCACCAAGACGCCTATTTGCCAGGTTTTTACCGAAGTAACCATTTTTTCAGGACGTTTTATGATTTTTTGGATTTTTTGGTTCTATACCTTGAAAGATTTAGGCATAAAACTTGTCAGAACCCTGGTGGTTCTCAAAACTGTAACCCTAACTGTTTTGTTTGGTTTTTGCAATTTTTGGATTTTTTGTGATTTTGATGGTTTTTACAGGCAAAATAGAAAATGCGATTTTCTCAAGGAATTGATTAAAAATCATATAAAATTCATACAAGCTCAATAATGCATAGAATTTGCTCAGAATGGAAGGCGTTCCTTTATTTCATCTTTTTCCAAGACATACAATATAAAAATCTGAACATATAAGCAATATTTGGAATTTTATCAGATAAAACCTGGAATTTAAAATGGCGGCTGCAGCAGGACAGAAAAGTACGGCCAGAATTGATGGAGGGAATCTCGAGCTCAAAACCCAATGCAAAGGTCTTCAATGATCACTGCGTCCATGTTCCATTCGCTAGAAACTGAAGATAAGAGACGTTTCTCCAGAGACAAGAAAGTACGGCCTTGCTGGTACGGCCAAGTACAGCAATAATTGATATGTACGGCTTCTTGGAATTCGTGCCCAAAACACTGATGGATGGTGATGGATGAAGTCGCCTCTGAAAGGAAGTAAATATCTCTGCTGAATACTGATGAACCTCTGTCTGATTCAATGATTATGCTCAATCTGTGACTTCTGGATGAAATCACCAAGTGCAATCTTCAGCTGGTATCTCACAGCCTCAGTATGCCTGATCTCTGAAGAGTTCTCGTTCTCCAGAAACGTTCGTTTGCCAGAAACCCTAGGGTTTGCAAACTCCAAAGCTCAGATGCCAGTAGACAAAATTGAATAATAACAGGATAGTTCGATTTTGCCTTGGGAAGAACAATATATTCTCCTTTGAAAAGTTCGACCTAATTCTCCATTAAAATAATCATTTAAATAAATGATTTAATTTTCACTTTGGACTTAGGAGAATTGATTTAATTATTGGCGTCCACTTTTAATGAGCATTAAATACTCATTAAGTCACATTTTAATAATATAATATAAAGTATAATTAAATACTTTATAACTTAGCCAAATAATTAAATATATTAATATTTCAATAAAGTGACTTTATTATAAAGTCAAATTATTAAATATTTAATAACTCAGTAATTACTCCTTATTTCTCCCTCAAATCAATCAACCTCGGTGAATTGAATCGAAATTTGAATAATTGCACCGGGTGCCTGCGCAGAATGACTTAGCTGACCTAACTTTCTAAAACTAGAAGTTCACAACTCCTGGAAGGTTGCGAAGGCCCAACACATACAAGCTACAGGCTGGAGCTACCAAACAGTAGCGCCTCAGATGATCCCTCTGCGCACACTTCGCCTACGAGGATCGAAGTTAAGCTAACTCCTCGACAAACAGTGTCAGCTAAAACGGGGACATGACAGTCTGCCCTCCCTGAAATTGCTTGTCCTCAAGCAATCTCTGCAAATACAACTGCACTGCACCACCTGGATCCCATGGATAATACCGGACAATGTTCCTGTTGGCCACAACTGGCTTCTATAACCTCCACAACTGATCAGCAAGAATAAAGTACCATTCCCTATTAACCTCAGTGCGGTCCGGCATAGGATCAAGACTCTCAGAAGGAGGCAAGTCAAACGACACGCAACACTTACCCCTCAAAACTGCACGAGATATACTATCATCCAGCATATCAAGTACGTGCATGCTAGAATTGTGCAACTGAAACAAACTGTGTACATGCGGATCAATCATGAAGCCATATGCACTCTGCACCATATACACACTGTGATACTCCTCCGTGAGCTGAGTCTGAAACCCTAGTGCACTAGTAGGATCCCAAACGCTATCATCACTCTGCTCAAGACCAGGATCAGGTGAGTTACCCATATCAAACTCAAAGAGCGGGTTGTCGAACGTAGATATAACATCTGTCTCAAACAATGGATTGGTCACAAAAAGAACCAAACCACTAGGCTGATCCCAAACGACTGCCTCAGAACCCCCGGGGTACTGAACATAACCATGCCTGGTCTGCACAAAATCCTCCTCTACCGTCTCGCTCTTCTCACTAATGAGAGAGATAGAACGAAGGCTGCCATCTGTAATACCCCTCAACACATATTTCTTGCCCTGTACCTCAAATCTCATCTCCATTTTAGGTAAGTTGAGGGTGAACACACTGATATCCTGCAGCCATCTCATACCCAACACTAAATCCATCCCTCCTAAGTTGACAACATAAAAATCTGCCTGCAACTCATAATCATTCAGCATGAGAGTGAGATTACAAATCCGTCGAGTGCAAGTGAGTGTATATCCATCTGCCACCCGAACTCTGAATCCAGCGAAATCCTCTGTCTGGAGTCTACATCTGTTGACGAAGCTCTCGTCAATGAAATTGTGTGTGGCTCCAGTGTCGAGCATGGCAATACATCGCTGTCCTTCCACTAATCCCCTAAACCTGAATGAGTCATCCCGTACACTAGCAGATAATACCAACGGGGATAAGTTGGCATCGGGCCCAAACTCCGTAGAAGCATTCCCTGCCTCTGCATGTTCTGAAACAACCTGTTGGTCTGAATCATCAGACTCGTCATCATCATAGTAAACCCACATGGCACGGTTGGCTTTGCCCTTCGGTCTCAAAGGACAATCGTGCTCCTTGCTGTAGGGTGCTTTGCACCAATAACAAAGTTGTTTCTTCCTGCATTCCTCCCGAGTTGCATCATCAATTCTTGCAACTGGTTTCCTTTTAGGCTCTGCAACTGGTGTATGACTCTCCTCAATAGGCAAGTTATTTGTTTTAGGCGGAAATTGTTTCTTCGGAGCAGCAAGCTCCATACTCCTTGCCTTCCGCATCGCCTCCTGAAGTGTAGTGGATCAAACGCCTTGACCCAACCTCTCATGGGTTCTGTCAAACCCTCAACGAATAGTATGATAAGTCTCCTCTCCGAAATCCCTGTCACCATGACGGCCACTCTCTGAAACTCGCCTATGTATGCATCCAAACTGCCTGTCTGTCTGAGCTGAGCCAACTCTCTGAAATACAATTCCGGATCCTTCTTATCAAACCTCTCTATCAATCTGCTGGTGAACTCCTGATAGGTATTAACCGCATGATGGCCTAACGTGTACATGCCATGGTGCCACCAATCGTGTGCTACTCCGTCCAGATGTAAAGTGGCAAATTTAATTGCCTCATCCTCCTGCATAGGCCTAAGTGACAAGT
The DNA here is from genome assembly GCA_007258455.2 of Sequoia sempervirens. Classification (NCBI taxonomy): domain Eukaryota; kingdom Viridiplantae; phylum Streptophyta; class Pinopsida; order Cupressales; family Cupressaceae; genus Sequoia; species Sequoia sempervirens. The sequence continues at coordinate 10,974 of VDFB02151556.1, forward strand.
AATTGTCCAATTTTTGGACCCAAGACCTAGCTGATGTCTTCTCTGACCCATGAAAATATGGCAGCGTAATCTTGCTCACTGCATACTGCAAGTCTCTATTCACCTGTGGCTGCTGTTGCTGATACTGTGGGGGTCTACGATCAAACCTACCTCCTCCTCTGGGTTTATAGACATCTATAAACTCATGGAAAGTAAGTGCCTGCCGGATCTCAGGCGCTAAAGACATGTACTCGCCATGAAATCTCGTCAAGTCTACCACTGACATGCCATTGTGTGGCTGAAACTCCTGATGCTGTCCCTGATGCTCTGCTCCTGGAGTCTGTGGTGGAGTCTCCCTAGGTAAGAAAGTAGGCTGTCCAGGCCTACGCTCCTGATAGATCTGAGATGGCTGTCTAGGAGCTGATGCTAATGGCTGATCCACTGGAGTAGTCCCGCTCGTCTGACCAATCTGTATGAAGTGTGGCTGTGTGGGTGTACACTGTCTAATAGTACCCATCAACTGAGACATCATATCCATCATATTGTCATGCCTCCGTCTAAACTCCTCATCGGTGATATCACCCTCTTCATGTGCCTTCCCTGCATCCCTGCGAGTCTCTGAGGAAGTCTCACGTTCTGCCATTAGTGTTGCTACACTGTTTTCACTACCGTCTGAACTAGATCTGTGAAAACCAAGCACTCCTGATATTGTCTGACCTTCTGGAATCGGAGGACCTGTCCAGTCTTCGTCTTTTCCTGTCCCTACACCTCTGGTATACTGAATAATGTCTTGGTTCATAAAAGGCAACCCGAGGAGAAATGCAACATGCGAATAATCGCTGAAAAACGCGGGGATGGCGATAAAGTACTTCCTGATACCCTTTGTCGGAACCACAGTGAGTTCTCAAAACTGTAACCCTAATTGTTTTGTTTGGTTTTTGCAATTTTTGGATTTTTTTGTGATTTTGATGGTTTTTACAGGCAAAATAGAAAATGCGATTTTCTCTAGGAATTGATTAAAAATCATATAAAATTCATACAAGCTCGATAATGCATAGAATTTGCTCAGAATGGAAGGCGTTCCTTTATTTCATCTTTTTCCAAGACATACAATATAAAAATCTGAACATATAAGCAATATTTGGAGTTTTATCAGATAAAACCTGGAATTTAAAATGGCGGCTGCAGCAGTACAGAAAAGTACGGCTAGAATTGATGGAGGGAATCTCGAGCTCAAAACCCAATGCAAAAGTCTTCAATGATCACTGCGTCCATGTTCCATTCGCCAGAAACTGAAGATAAGAGACGTTACTCCAAAGTCAAGAAAGTACGGCCTTGCTGGTACGGCCAAGTACAGCAACAACTGATATGTACGGCTTCTTGAAATTCGTGCCCAAAACACTGATGGATGGTGATGGATGAAGTCGCCTCTGAAAGGAAGTAAATATCTCTGCTGAATACTGATGAATCTCTGTCTGATTCAATGATTATGCTCAATCTGTGACTTCTGGATGAAATCACCAAGTGCAATCTTCAGCTGGTATCTCACAGCCTCAGTATGCCTGATCTCTGAAGAGTTCTCGTTCTCCAGAAACGTTCGTTTGCCAGAAACCCTAGGGTTTGCAAACTCCAAAGCTCAGATGCCAGTAGACAAAATTGAATAATAACAGGATAGTTCGATTTTGCCTTGGGAAGAACAATATATTCTCCTTTGAAAAGTTCGACCTAATTCTCCATTAAAATAATCATTTAAATAAATGATTTAATTTTCACTTTGGACTTAGGAGAATTGATTTAATTATTGGCGTCCACTTTTAATGAGCATTAAATACTCATTAAGTCACATTTTAATAATATAATATAAAGTATAATTAAATACTTTATAACTTAGCCAAATAATTAAATATATTAATATTTCAATAAAGTGACTTTATTATAAAGTCAAATTATTAAATATTTAATAACTCAGTAA
>VDFB02151558.1:0-15247 GCA_007258455.2 Sequoia sempervirens
AAACAAAATCTAAGTTTTTTAATATTTTTTTTTTTCACTTATATTTTCTATTTCGCCCTAAAAGCAACCTCATTTCATTCATTTGGAAAAATAGGAGGAGAAGAGAGAGTTGTGAAAAAAAATAGGAGGAGAAGAGAGGGCAACCAGCAAGTTGTTGAAGACAAATCCAGGGTCATATATCATTTGGGGAGCTTGGTGGACTCGTCAGACTCGCCGAGTCCAAACGAGTCTTCTTACTTATTGTGAATGCAAAATGATGTACCCCATGAAGGTTTGTATGGTTTTGGAGGTCTTAATTTGGGCTTGGTGGCGGGGGCTCTGCCCCTCGACCCCGCCCTGTATCGCGACAGGGAGCGCGCCCAGGGCGCTGCCCTGGGACCCTGCGAGGGGCGCTGCCCCTCGACCCCACTGGGGGCGTTGCCCCTTAACCCCACTGGGGGCGCTGCCCCTTGACCCCGCTGGGGGCGCTGCCCCCAGACCCCCGCAAGGGGCGCTACCCCTTGACCCCGCTGGGGGCGCTGCTCCCATACTCTCGCAATCGCCATTGCCCTTGGCACCATTGGGGGTGCTGCCCCTCAACCCCACTAGAGGCACTACACCTACACCCCCACAAAGGGCATTGCCCCCCAACCCCATTAGGGAAATTTCCCTAATACTTGATATTATGGCTACTGCATCATCCATGACCTATCTTAGACACATTCCTAGGAAGGATGCAAGCTCCTTTGAGCGATAGATTTCTAGTTATTGTTTTGAATCTTTTGATATTTCATATTTATTTGGAACATTTGATGTCATGGATTTCATATGCGATGATTTTTGTATACATTTGAGTCTTTGACTATATATCTAAGTGTGTTATTTCCTTGGGCAACTCAACTACAATTTGTGTTTATACTTTATACTTATATGATCGATGTGTACTTGTGTTAGTGACGAGAACCTTGATTGGGTTGACCGGGCAAATAGAGAGGCTGAGGCTATAGCCATGGCAGAGGAGGAGGCTAAAGCATGAGCAAACACATCCACAACTAATGTTGGTGAGGGTGGCATGGAGTCACAAGCAGAGACTATGGTTGTAGTTGCTACATCATCTAGGACCCACCTTAGATGCCTTCGTAGGAAGGATGCAAACTCCATTTAGCCATAGACTTGTAGTTATTGTTTTGATATTTCATATTTGTTTGGAACATTTAATGTCATGGATTTCATATTCCATGAGTTTTGTATACATTTGACTAATTTTATATATCTAAGTATGCTATATCCTTCAGTAGCGCAACTACAATTTGTGTACTTTATACTTATGTGATCGTTGTATACTTGTGGATGTGATCAAATTTGCTTTTATTTGTGTCTTTAGTCACTGAGGCTACAGATGCAGTCTTTAGTGACGAGGACCTTGATTGGGTGGACCAAGCAGAGAGAGAGGCCGAGGTTGTAGCCATGGCTGAGGAGGAGGCTAGAGCACGAGGAGGCATAGATGTTGTTGGTGAGCGTGGCATGGAGAGTCAGACACAGGCAGAGACTATGGCTGCAGCTGCAACATCATCCAGGCCCTTTAGACGCCTTCGTAGGAAGGATGCTAGCTCCACTATGCCATAGGGCATAGAGTCATAGAACATTTTGATTTGATGTCATATTTCATATTTCATATTTGTATGGAACATTTGATGTCATGGATTTCATATTCCATGAGTTTTGTATACATTTGACTAATTTTATATATCTAAGTATGCTATTTCCTTCAGCAGCGCAACTACAATTTGTGTACTTTATACTTATGTAATCATTGTATACTTGTGCATGTGATCAAATTTGATTTTATTTGTGTTGTATTCAATAAAAGGTGCTTGAAACAAGTTTTAAATCCTTAAAAATATCTAAATTTTTAGGGTTTTTTCAACTTTTTTTCATTTTTGCCGTCTGCTTGGCGTCCGTCACGATTAGCGAGTCGCCTTTGGGCCATCCTCATGAGGCCGAGCCCGTCGGCGTCAATCTTTCGTTACTATGGTCTCATGAGGCTACTCGATTTTATTCTATCTTGTTCTCAGAGGATTCTCCACCTGCTAGTGATGAGGATAATTTGATCTTGAATTATATCCCCTCTTTAGTCTCCAGGAGGATGAATGCAACTTTACTTCAGCCAATCTCTATGTCTGAATTAGAAAAGGTTGTTTTTGGTATGAATAAAGGTAAGGCTCCTAGTCCTAATGGGTTTCCTATTGAGTTTTTCTAGGAGTTTTGGGAGATAATCAATTTTGATCTTCTAGATGTCGTATAAGAGTCTTAGTGTACTAAGTAGATCCTTAGGGATCTGAATGCCACTTTTCTAGTTCTTATCCCCAAAAAGGAAGGAGCTAATAGTCTAGATTAATTTTGACCCATTGCTCTTTGTAATGTGGTGTATAAAATTATTACTAAGTTGATTGTTGAAAGATTGAAGCCTTGGCTTAATGACTTGATTTTAGAAGAGCAAGGACGATTTGTTGCTGGTAGAAAGATTCTTGATCAGGTGGTGATTGTGACAGAGGCTATTCATTCCATGGCTACATCTAAGGAAAAGGCTATGTTTGTGAAACTTGACATGGCTAAAGCTTATGATAGGATTAAGTGGAAATTCTTGCAAAAAAATATTTTGGCCTTTGGATTTGATCAGGATTGGGTGGATTGGGTAATGAGCTATGTTACTTCTTCCTCTTTCTCAGTTATTATTAATAGTGAACCTTCAGATTTGTTTACGGTTTCTAGGGGTCTTCGCCAGGGGGATCCTTTATCACCCTATTTGTTTATTATTTTGGCCAAAGATTTAGGAAGATTTCTCAAGGCTTAGGTTTCTCATAAAGTGATTCAAGGGTGGAGTTGGAGCTCTAGTTTGCCTCCCCTTTCTCATTTGCAGTTTGTTGATGATATTGTTTTAATGGGGCTTGCCCGTATTCAAGAAGTTGAGAATTTTAGGACTTTGGACATTTATTTGGCTGCTCCAGGTTAGAAAATCAATGATCATAAATCTTCTATTTATTTTTTTAACACCCAAAAAAGATTGCTAAGATTCTGAGGTTTCAAATTGGTTCCTTCCCTATGGTTTGTCTTGGAGTTCCTCTTGGGGTGGATTCTTAACTTAGGGATTCTTGGAAGCAGTTGTTGGAAAAGTTGAGGTGGAGGGTTACTCATTGGACGCACAAATGGCTGTCTATTGCTGCTCGAGTGACTCTTTTGCGTTCTGTGATTCAGGCTCTTCCTATTTACATGTGCTTCGTTCATGTGGCCCCTTCAAAGTTTCTTAAAGAGTTTGATGCTCTTTCTCGCAAATTTCTTTGGAGTGGTAATCTGCTTGCTTCTAAGAGGAGTTTAGTTAAATGGGAGTTGGTTTGCAGGCCTCCGTGTGAGGGAGGGCTTGGTCTTTGTTCAACAGCTCTGAATGGGCAAGTGTTTGCTGCTAAATTGTATTGGCGTTGGTGTACGAGTCAGGATAAGGTTTGGGCTTGTATTTTCACTTATAAGTACCTTGGAGGGATTGATGTTGTTGATGTCCCCAGATGCAGTCTAGAAGGGAAAGGCTTTGTAATTTGGAATACTCTTAAATCTAGGGCCCGCCTTGTTAAGCAAGGGCTTTTTTGGATTTGTCACAGGGGCTCTGAAGCTTTGTTTTGAGGGGATTCTTGGGATGGTCACCCTCCTCTTCTCTTGATATACCCTCATCTAGGGCTCTCAGTGATAGTTTTATTGGTGTTGGTTGGTGTAGGGTGGCTGATTATAAGTCAGTTCAACACTTGGGGCAAGGTTTTGTGTGCAATTGGAAAGATCCTCAGGAATGGCCTCCGTGGGGGACTAAGGAGGAGCGGCGGGATTTAGCTAGGATTGTTGCTAATAGGGAATGCTTGTCTCTTTTGGGCATGGATACTCTGGCTTGGGGACAGGATTCAATAGGGAAGTTTTCGGTGGCCTCTGGGTACCTTTAGTTGGACATGCAACTTTTTGGGAGGATTGGTGTTTCTTGGTGGAAACGGGTGTGGAACAAGTTCTCTTGGCCCAAATGTAACTTTTTTCTTTGGTTGCTAACTAAGAATCGATGTCTCACTTGGGATAATTTGTGAAAAATAGGTTTTCATGGCCCATCTATTTGTGTTATGTGTCATAATAGTGAGGAGTGCTCTTCTCACCTTTTCTTTCAACGTTCTTTTGCTAGGGAGTTGTGGCATCTTTGGTGGGGGCTTTGGAATCAGCCCTGTTTGCATGTCTCTTCACTGGTTGAGTTTTGGGCTTGTCTGGGTTTGCCACTAGTTAAGACTTCTTTTCTTCAGGTTGCTTGGGATATTGGGCCTTCCTTTATTCTTTGGAATCTTTGGCTAGAATGGAATTGTCGGATATTCTAGGGGGCACAAATGGTTTTCAAACAATTGTGGCAGCGAATTGTTTGCAATCTCCAGGAGATGGTCATGGCTAAGTGTGATCTTGCTAGTCCTGTGGATTTTGTTGATTTGGAGATTTTTAAGTTGAGATTCCCTGCTCAAGAGAATGGTATTCCTGTTAGACAGAGGTCTAGATGGGTTAAGGAGAAAGTTGTTAGGGAAGGTAGATGGCATCCTCCCCCTCCTAGGGTTCTGAAGATTAATGTGGATGGCTCTTCTAGAGGGAATCCTAGTCCTGCGGGGATAGGTGGTATTGGTAGAGATAGTTCTAGAGATGTCCAGTTCTTCTTTTCTACTTAAAAAGGGTTTCATACTAATAATTTTATGGAAGCCCTTGCTATTTGGTATGCTTTGGAGAGAGCTTTTGCTCTGGGTTGGAGAAGGGTCCTTTGTGAATTTGATTCACAGGTGGTGGTTTCAATGTTGACTGAGAGGCGATTGGATGGGGATAATTGGCGGTTAGCCCTGGTTATTCGTCAGATTCTTAGTTTGAGCAGGTCTTTTGACTCGGTTTCTTTTTCCCATATTCCTCGGGAGTGGAATGGTGTGGTGGATTGCTTGGCTAAATGGGCGTCTGATCGGCTGGAAGGTTGGAATATTGTTGACAGGGGTTCTTTGCCTTTGGATCTTTCTTATATATTAGGTCAATTAATTGATAAGGATAAGGTTGGGCAGTGGTTGGTTTTGATTTGGGCGTGCTTCCCTTCTACTTTGTATTTCTTCTTTGGTATTAATAAATTTTTGCCTTTTCCAAAAACAATAATAAAATATTCTAGAAGCTTCTTGGAGATGGGTTAGAAAAAGTATATAAGAAGCTCATTGCTAGTCATTCAAGCACACTTGGATTTTATTACTTCTTACATACCTACGTGGTAGAAAAAGAGCTTGAATGCTTTCATTGCCTGAGAGTTTGAAGACTCTAAGGTACCAATTTCGGTTGTGAAATATCAACCCTAGTTGGATAATGGAGGGAGATACTTCAATCTTTCTCATTCAGTTAATAACCATTGGAGAACATTTTTGGAGAAGTTTGGTGAATTATTTGAGGTCTGTAATTTTGTTTCAACCTGCAGACCAGCCATGGGAGGAATTGCATTTTCATTCATTGCTCTTCACTAAGGGGGCAGAATTTTGTGGGTATTGGAGGGATCACTTTCTCTTGTGAAAACAATCATTTCTACAATAATTTTGGAGGCCAATACTGCTGCATTTATTTATACGAAGGGTTGTCAGGCAAGAACAGGGGCAGCAATAGTTGGAGGGCATTTCTTCATTGAAGAGGCACTACATCATCAACATATGATCCCAGGTTTTTTATATGCATTTCTTATTTCATATTTTAGCATCATTTCATTGTAATAATGCTGTTATAACAGCAACCACAGTTGCACATTCATGTCATTGTAAGCCAAGAGTCTTGGCAAATCATTCACAATCAACTTGCATTTAGTTCATGCACCATTTAATAAGAGTAGGAGTTGCGTAATTATCATAGCAATACATTATTGTAATCAGCTGGGAAGTTATTTTGCAATAGAAGTTTCTTTGGAGGTTGCATGCCAAATGTATGACGAAATGTCACTTGGCTGTAGCTGCTCATTTGCATCAAGTTGTGTCATTTAATTGCATTAGAAAAACACAAAAACATATTGCATATCATTGTTATTTTATTATTAGTCAATTTGCATCATTGGAGAACCTCTTGAAATATCATTAGCATCAAACAACATCAAAACAAAGCAATCAGAAATTTATAACAGCAAGTTCAGACTTTGCAAGACAAGTGTTTGACGAAATGTCCAAGGCTTGAAAAGGTGAAAACAAAGTCAGATTTTCCTTGGAACGTACATCTCATCATGATAGGATGCACAAATGGATTGAGGATCATCTTTGGGCAGTTCAGTTAGAGAGAAGATAAAAGAGAATTGGCGCAGAGACTTCTCATGATGATTTGCAGGTTATCAAAGAAGATATGAGGACAATGAAGTCAAATTATTTGAACCTTCTATCAGATCGTGACCACCTTCTTAACCTTGTTGAGATATACTTAGATGCTTTGATGAGGAAAGAAGGGGAAGCTGTTAAGCTCTCTCAAGAGCTTGAGGTCACTAGGGGTTCTTTGGTGAGTTCTCCAATTGGGTGTTTCCAGCAGCAGGAGTTCGAGACTTGGACTCTAGGGGGTATCAGAGTGGCACAACGAAAGTCCATTGGTGTTGAGATGGAGGGACTTTCAGTTTATTCATGTGGTCCAGGTGGAGATTGTTTTTGGAGAGCTTGGATGCATGAGGATTATTATTACAGTACTTGGAGTCAGCATAGTGGGGCAGATATACAAGTTTGGGATCCAAGAGTTTTCTTGTTGGATAGTTGGCCTCACAGATTGATGAGGACTTCCACGACAAAACTTCAGCTATATGACCGAAGGGTGTTGGTTGGGTTCTTGTCAAAATCACCCAAGGATCCAGTGGTTGTTGGGCAGTGCGGTGATTCTCCATTTGAGACTTGAGTATTATGGTTTTGGCGGTCACAGTTGCTTGAGAATAGCGATCTTTGGGAAGGAGGAGCATCATGTTCCAATTTGAAGTAAAGCTAATTTAGTTAAATTAATAAATTGAATTGTCCAAATATTGATATTTTATAAGGATGACTAATTGATTAATTTAATTAAATTAAAGTGGAGTATTAAATTAATTATTTAATTAAGTTATCTTAATAAAATAATATCTCAAAGGTAACTTTATTATAATTAATTTAATAAAGTGACTATAATAAAATGATATATCAAAAAGTCAAATAATAAAATAATAAAATATTCTAGAAGCTTCTTGGAGATGAGTTAGAAAAAGTATATAAGAAGCTCATTGCTAGTCATTCAGGCACACTTGGATTTTACTTCTATTCTATTCATATCTGCATGGTATAAGCTTGAATGCTTGCATATGCCTGAGGGTTTGAAGACTCTAAGGTACCAGGTTCAGTTGTGAAAGAGCAACCTTAGCTGGAGTTAAGAAATCCATCAAGGGTTTCTACAGGTGCTTAATTGAAGAGAATTGATAGGTGCAATAACTATTGTATTATTGCCCTAACTAAGTTGATTGGGTAGTTGTTGTATTACTGCAATCATCATTGAAAAGAGAATATTTCAGACTTATACATTTGCCAAATTTGGATGAGTACGATTTGGAGATAAAATTGAAGAACATTTCCAGATTTTGGTTGCATTATTGAGGACGATTTTGGCAGAGAATATTCAGATTTTATTGCAAAGAAAATTGTGAATTTTCAATCAAGAATAATCACAACATACTTAAGACTATGGTTGCAACCTTTACTCATCGATTTGGGAAGAGAAAATCATAAAAAAATTATTGAGTTCCTTTAGTCAGTTCAGCCTGTACAGACCAGATTTTAGCACATTGGAGGCAAGGGAAGGTCAGGGAATATTGTTAGTTTGGAGCGCTGCATATAGGTGGTCTGATCAGCATTGAAGTCAAGGATCGTCCATTTTCTAGGTTCACTTTGTTTGCATTTCATTTCAGTTGTAGTCTTATCAACATCATTGCATTATAAGTAGCACATGGGAGTCCATCTTCTCTATCATTGTAAATCAGTCAAGATTGTAATCAGATTGAAAATATAAGAAGCTGGAGTTGGTATGCCAACTGTTTGTCAAATTGTCACATTGTTGTTGGTATTTGTTTTATGTCAAGTAGTTGCAGCATTGTATTGCATATCATATCAACATTGTAATCAATTTCCTATCAGCAATAGAGGAGTTTGGGATTGCTAAGTGTTTGACATAATAACCTTCTTGCTGTAGGTATTTATCACTTAGATGGGATGCATGCTAAATGTTTGATAAAATGCCATTGTTGTAGCATTCATTTCAGTCCAAATGTTTGCATTAATGTCATTTTCCATTTCGGTTTATATGGAAACACATGCCAAGTGTTTGTAGAAATGCTTATTAGTTGTAGGTATCAATTACATGCATTTTCAGTCATCTATCTTAATTGAAAAAGCCAAAAAGAATGTTACCTTGCATCCTCAATTAGTTTCAAACTTTGGTACATGTTCATTTCAGTTAATTGAATGCATATTATCATCTTCTACATCAAAAATATAAAAAAGAAACTACAATCAACAAGTACAGAAGTTGCAAGACAACTATTTGACAATATTCCTTGAAGTTCATATCAGCAAAACAAGGTCAGATTCTCAAGGGATATTACAAATGGCAAAGAAGTGTGCATATTTTGTTAACCGATCAACAACCACATATATGCAATCCTTCCCCTGGACTCTCAGAAGCCCAGTAATAAAGTCCATAGAAATACTCTCCCACGTCTGATCTGGAATTGGTAATGGTTGCAATAAACCCGCTGGGAAAGTATGCTCTGACTTGTTTTGCTGACAAGTCAAACACTCACGCACATGGCATAGGACATCATCCTTGAGACCCTTCCATGAGAATCTCCCTCTAATCTGCCTGTATGTCTTGAAGAATCCCGGATGCCCTACTAGAGGAGTGTCATGGATAGCTCTCAAAATTTTACTCTTCATTTTAGATTCAGGAGCCAAGTATATCCTATCCTTATAGTAGATTACATCATCAATCACCTTATAATGATCATCTTGAATCTAACCATCCATGAGCTTGCAAGCGAATGTATTCTCAGAATACTCAACCAAAAATTGAGATTTCCAATCAGCTGAAATCTCTGACATAGAGCAAAGTGTAGGTCGCTTAGATAATACATCAACAACAACATTCTTCTTACCTTTCACATAGTCAATATCAAAACCATAAGCCTGAATCTTATTGACCCACTTCTGTTGCCTCTCATTAAGGTCCTTTTGCTCTAGGAAGTATTTCAAGCTGTTATGGTCCATCCTAACCATAAACTTTTCTCCCACCAAATATTGCCTAAACTTGGCCAACACATGCATGATGGCCAACATCTCCTTATCATAGGTGGAATAGAGTCTCTCTACATCCCTCAATTTCCTGGTCTCATATGCTATGGGATGTCGATTCTGCATCAACACAACTCCTATGCCTTCACTCCTCAACATCACACTCCAATGACTCGTGAAATATGGTAATGCCAAGCAGGATAGTACTCATCCACATTCTTGAGCAGATCCAAAACAACAAGACCTCATCGACCATCTAAGGCCCCCCTTCTTAGTGAATCAATAGGGAGCTGCCTTCTCTGAAAAAACCCTTCCACAAACCTCTGTAATAGGCATAAACCCAAGAAATTTCTCAAATCTAAAACATTCCTTGGAGGTGGCCAATATAAGATGGCTTTAATCTTTTATTGATGTACCTGCACTCAATTTGCACCAATCACATGGCCTAAGTACAAAATATCCTTCATTCCAAACTCACATTTAGATGCCTTAGCAAAAAGGGACTGTGCCTCCATGATGCCTAGCACCTCATCAATATTTCTAAGATGATCTTTCCATGTTTTGCTATATATCAAAATATCATCAAAGAATACCAATAAAAACTTATGCAACTACTTATTGAAGATGTGGTTCATACATGACTAAAATGTAGCAAGAGCATTAGTAAGGCCAAATTGAATGAACAAGAACTCATAGTGTCCATAGTGACATCAGAATGTAGTCTTGTGAACATCCTCTACATGAACACGAATCTAATGATACCCTAAACGAAGATTAATCTTGGAGAAGTAAACTGCTCCATGTAGCTCATCTAGTAACTCATCAATCTTGGGTATTGGATACATGTTCTTGATTGTCTTTTTGTTCAAGGCTCTGTAGTTGATGCACATTCTCATGGTGCCATCCTTTTTCTTTACCAAAACCACCAATGAGGAAAAGGGACTAGAACTAGGCTGAATGTGTCCCATTTCTAACAACTCCTTAATCATCTTCTCAATCTCTTCTTTGAAATGCCTCAGATGATGAAAGGTGTGGTGATAATGGGCTTGGATCCCTCCTCTAACTCAATGACATGCTCAAACCCATGATCAAGTGGTAAACCATGAGGAATGTCTCCAAATACTATGCTATGCTTATCAATCATCATCTGAATATCAACATGATGTTGTGACTTACCATTAGAATTGTCTTGGATGATACAAAACATTGAGTTTCCCATGCTACATTTCAATGCCTAAACAAGGCCTCCATCCTCCTAGTCAAAACAACCTTGGGCTTCCCATCAGATAAGGCTTTCAATACAATCTTCTTCCCATTCGATACAAACTCTAGCTCCATCCACTAGAAATCCTAGACATATCTCCCAAGAGATTGCAACCACTAAATACCCAAAACCACATAAATCTCACCAAGTCCAAGCACATAGAAATCATCAATCAAAGTATAATTACCCATCTGAATATAAAGCTGCAAAACCTTCCTAGTGCAATTCATAGAGAATCCATCTGCAATTGTCACATTAAATCCTAGGAATTCCTCTATTTGCAGTCCTCTTTTTACAACCAGCCCTCATCAATGAAATTATGAGTAGCTCCACTATCAACCAAGCAAGTGACATGCTATCCATTAAGAACTTCTTCCACACAAAAGGAATGATACCTAGGAACTCCTGAAAGTGAAGCAATAGTAACATGCTCAATATTACCTATAGGTGTAAGCTTCAACTCAATATGAGGGGGTTGATCCTCATGCTCTCCATCACTATCCAAACTCATGTCATGTGGCTCCTCACACTCCACATTGGATACAAACTTGATGTAATGCACCTTTCCTTTACCAAGGAATCTATGTCCTGAGTCCCATAGTTCTTTGGAAGCAAAGCAAAGTTGCTTCCTTCTTAGTTCATTTCATGTCTCAAAGTCCAACTAGGTGATGCATGCTTGGGCTGATTGGAATCACGCTTAAAGTGTTTCTTGTCCTTATCTTTCTTATGCATAAATCCCTTTGACTGGAATTTACTTTTGGAAGTAGAGAATTCCATATCCCTAGTCCTCTTGATGACTTCCTACAAAGTAGTTAGATTGAGTCCCTTAACCCAACCATGTAAGAGATCTAAAATTCCATCTATAAAAAGGACTACCAAAACTCCTTTTTATGAGATATTTCCATAAGCACCTAAACTCCTATAAGTCCAAGAACATAATGGTCCACAAAGATAGTGAAAAACTCACACTGTGTAAGTACTTCTGGCAAGTTCGAAAACTCGGCTCAGAAAAATCTCTACAGCAACTTTAAAATTGCTTAAACTTCACTAAAAACGCTTTTTTTTTTCAAAATTAAATGATAAGATGCATCCAATGAGTCAATAAATGAGTACATAGAAGAAACAAGTTGTATTTGATTGATTTGAAAGAAAATTAGATACAAAATGGCATCCTCATGTGGAATGCTCAATGCGCTGATATGATAGTCTGAAACAAAATGAAAATAGCAAAAAAAATTTGTAAACCTCAAAGTAAATACTACATTAATATATTTCAATTTTTACAAATTCACATCTTCCTCTTCCCTTGTCTAGTTCTCACTAGGGGAGAGGGTCTAGTCGTAGGACTCTACTGTGGCTCCTCAACCTCCATCCTAGATGTAGATCATTTTGCAACTGCTGGTGGTGGCACTGGCAATGACTCCTCCTCAGGGTCATCCTCAAGGTCATCCAATGAGAATGCAAATCCACCTCCTCCTCCATTGCCTGTCACTCTAAATCATAAATGTCATCCTCCGAAAACAATGGAGGCTACTCCTCCTACCTTGTCCAATCACTATATGGATCTATTGTAATGTCCCCTTCCTAGGCAATACAAATATTTCCAGGTTAGCCTATCATTCTCGATCCCCTGAGCTTCTAAGTGTTTAGAGGGTCAATACTTGGAGGCGCTTATCCAAGAAACAAACACACCCAGCTTGATCTCACAGTTTGGGCCTTTCCAACACTCACGAGGATTTAGAGGTACTCCTACCATTTATAGTAAGTCAGCAGAGTTGCTATTTTCAAGCACTGATTCAGTTGGTCAGCTCAGCTTCGACCCAGTTTGATGATCTGATGAGCAAACAGGAATTATTAAGGCATTTAATCATTATTAAAAGTTTATTAATTTGACTTTATAATATAAAGTCACTTTAATGAAAATAATTAAATTTAATTATTTAATGGCAAATTATAAAGTATCATTAAATACTTTATAATAAGGGATAAATTAATATTAAATGAGTATTTTAATGCTCATTTAAGAAAAGGGACGCCATTATGTAATTAATTTGCCTAAGTCATTAAATGGCGATTTAATGATATTTTAATTGCTCATTTAATAGCTTTTTGTGAAGGGTCGACTTTTTGAGAGAGGTTATATATTTCCTCAAGGCAAATCAACCTCATTATGTTGATTATTCTAATTTGTCTTATTTTCTCTCTGAGAGCATTGGGGTTTGAGAAACGAGGGTTTCTGCAGATCATCGGGCTTTGAAGAACGTTCCCTCTTCAAAATCAGGCATACTGAGACTGTGCAATACCAGTTGAAGATTGTCAACAGGGTGACTTCAGTCAGAGGTTGCATTTGTGCTTACTGTGATAGATTCAGAATAAGTTTGAGAAGAGATTATTCACCAGATGTCAGGGGCGACTTGACTAGAGATCATTTACAATTGTTGAGTCTTTCTATTTACCAGCCGTACTTTCTTTATTGCTGCTAGAGGTCGTACTTTGTTGCAGCAAGGGTGTACTTTGTCTCCAGCTGAAAACGCCTAAGATTCTGGCCTTCTGGTTCTTTCATATTGGACGCCTAAGGGTTCTGGAGGCTTGGCACATATTTCGAGGTTGGAGATTTGTAGTTCAAAGGTTGGCCGTACCATTATTCATCATTTTTGGGCAGCTGCAATAACCAGGTTTTTTGAATAAATGTTATTGCTTTTTCCTTATATGTTCGATTTTATCCATTGTATGAATCCAGAAGATTAATAAATTTATGCGCCATCATCTGAGTAGTGATTTGATGCATTGTTTACCATCCATGAACTTATTATGAATTTTTATAGCATTTTAGAGCAAAATCGCAATTCTCTTTATTGCCAAAACCACAAAAAAATCAAATTATGCAAAACAACAAAACTTAGCAAAGGCTGCTGATCTGCTGAGAGACACTGGCTCCTTACATCTCATCTCATCCAAATCAATTGATTTCATCTCGAGCATATTTCCCTCTACCTTTCTCAAAAGTGCCACCGAAGATTATATTACACATAGACAAGCAATATTGAGCATTTTGAGTTAGCTTGTTCCTCTTCTTGTGATGATGGCCTCAAAATAAGCCCAATTATGCCTACCAATTGGACGAACTAAAAGTTGGCATAAGACACAGAGGACAATTTTTGGAGATTTGGGGTATTTCCACCCCAATTTGTCCACCAAACATCTACAAAAAATAATTAAGAGTTAGAAACTTAGAAAGGAAAATCAAAAGTTCAAAACATATTTTATCAAATTATCTAATTATCAATATTTGTAACTTGTAACTCGTAAATTTCAAATTTTATACTTGGTGGTTGATTGTTTATTGCTCTCTTTGCCAGCTCTGAAGAAAAGAGTGCACCCCTTTTTTCCCTATAACTTTGCAATTCATTAACAATGAGGTCTACCACCTCAAGCTCGGGTATCATCCTCTAAATGCAAGTAGTGAGGGCCTCCATAACCTCTCCAATAGGATCTGCATAGGTTCCTGAATGAAAGAAACGGGGGTTCAAGAAGTACCCTATTGCATGGATAGGTCGGTGGAGTTGATGATTCCACCTCCTATCAATAATCTCTCAAATGGTATCAAACTCGAGGTTGTCCCCTTTATAATAAGTTATTATAGCCTCCTTGACCCTATCCATGGCCTCATAAAGATACCCCATTGGGGTTTTATCCCCATCCACCAAGTGGAGAACTCTAACCAAGGGCTTCGATTCCTACAATATAAAAATGCAAAAAGATTATAGTTACAAATTTACAATGAAAGACATTAAAAAAAAATCAATTTCAATTTAAATTCAAAGTTTCAAAGTTACCTTCACAATCTCCATAGCTCTTTGTGCAAATAGGCTGTCAAAGACAATGCTTGAAACTCTCTCTCCTTCCGGCTTCTTCGAATAAGTTGAGTCTAGCCATGCTTGACTCACAAATTTTTGTTTCAAATTCGTCAATGCACCAAGAATGCTTTGCAACGTCAAGAAAATCGTTGCAAACCTTGTCACACTAGACCTCACCAACTCTTTGCCTTGGGTGTGATCCCTCATCAAGTGAAGAACCCAAGGGTGATTGTAGATAAATTTAGTGATCCTCCATGCATCCTCTACAATCGGTGTGACGTCCTCCAAAAGAAGGTCAAGGACATGTGTCGCACAAGGTGTCTAAAAAATTGTGTGGTGTTTATCTTGGAGGATTCTTCCTACTACCACATATGTTACTGCATTGTCAATTATGATTTGCACCACATTTTCAATCCCAACCTCCATGCACTCTTACTCCAACATTTGAGCCAAGCAATGTTGGAGGCATCCACTGATTTCAAAAACACCACCTCATTTTTGCAAGCAACCAAAAAATTAATGATGGTACGGTTTTTACTATTCGTCCACCCATCAAAAAGAACAGTGCAACCGTGTTTTTTCCATTCTTCTTTTTGTTCTTCTACCACTGCCCTTGCGCTTTCAGTTGTACTAGTAAGCAACCTACAAGTACAAAGTGAAATTAAGTACACAATTTTAATTTGTAAACAAAAAAATAGCTTAAATTCATTATAAATTAAACTTAAAAAACATAAATTTATCAAAAAAATTAAATTAAGTTTAACTAACCTCCCACTCAAGTCTGTGCGAGAAGGCGG